>CM047506.1:31074630-31084630 GCA_026122265.1 Ammodytes dubius
CTATTGGGGTTTGATGGAGATGAACAGAGATAAATGGAGAGAGGAAGAGAGAGAGAACCGAATAGAGACAGAGATGGAATGGTGAGAGAGAGAGAGAGAGACCTTGAGGGGTTGCTATAGCGACAGCAGGAGACACTTTATAATCATCACACAGTCAGACAGACAGAAAGCACTGAGCCTGCACACACACACACACACACTCTCACTCACACTCTCACACACACACACACACACACGACAGACACACAGAAAAACACACACGTATGTATCAGGGGAAAAGTTTTGATAATGCGCACACACACGCACACACACACTACATTTAATTTAGTGCATAATAGCTGACATTTTTTTTGATTTTTTTCCCCCTTAGAAAGGGTCTCATATATGTCCATATTTCTGCATATCTTGGACCAAGGCCTAGTGCCGCCATCTTGAAAGTGTCATAGTTGGAATGTCATCAGGTGCATTGTTTAAAATTTAGAATTGTTCTTGTCCTTGAAGGCCACTGTAGCTTCTGTTATTATTCTAAAGGGTTGGGGTTACCAGGGAGCGTTGCATTCTAGAACTTTGTAAAACGTTCTTGATGATGTCATATTACACACTGCACCTTTAAGTCAAGAAAGGTCCTAAGATTTTGTGATTTTTATCAGACCAGAAAATATTGATTGGAGTGTATAATACGTTGTCTGTCTCCTGTCAGTCTATACACACTCGTCCTATAGAAGAAATGGAGTAATGTGAGATAATAATTCTAATTTAAAGTCAATAATAAATGTTATATTTGTGTGCAGAAACCATCAATACATTTTCCCTCTAATACCTGAAGACGCACTGCAGACAGACAGACGTTCACAGACAAAACACACCCACACACTCAGGCATGAACCCATTCCTCCTACACACAAACACACACACACACACACACACACACACACACAGTAAACCGCACAATGAGTGATGATGCTAAGTGGTGAAAGCTCAATCATACCACCTTGTGTTTATGCGTGGTACTACATGATGAAATAAAAATTAAATAATAATAATAATAATTAAAGATACATTTCAAATGTGTGTGAAGATGCTGAGACAGACAGACAGACAGACAGACAGACAGACAGACAGACAGACAGACAGACAGACAGACAGACAGACAGACAGACAGACAGACAGAAGACAGAGACAGAAAGAATGAAACAAAATGGCAGATGAGACAATGAGTTTTTCCAGAAAGTTTATGGATTATGTACATGAGAAATACAGAGGCAAAAAATGTACAATAGAAGACAGGGGACGGAATGGGGTGAGAGAAGTTACATGGTTGTCTAAACTGACCCCTCCTCCAAACACACACACACACACACACACACGCACACACACACACACACACACACACACACACACACACACACACACACACACACACACAGGCGATGAGGTTTAAAAATATTCCATGTGTTGCGCCGTGATAGTGCATAGTGTCCTGTACAGTGTAAGGCACTGAGGGCTTACCTACTGTAGCTGATGGTGTCAGGACCACACGCACGCACGCACGAACACACACACACACAACACACACACACACACACACACACACACACACACACAACACACACACACACACACACACACACAACACACACACACACACACACACACACACACACACACACACACACACACACACACACACACACACACACACACACACACACACACACACACACACACACACACACACACAGTAAATGTCTCTCTGTTGCAGCGGTAGCCCTCGCCCCCCCCCCCCCCATAGTGTGACCAAAGCGTTGGCGTGGTGACGGTGACAAAATGGCTTCCGAGCGTGAGCATGAGCCTGAAAAGTGTTCCAGTGCCATTGTGAAATTGTGTGTTAACTTCACTGCGACCTCTGTTGCTGCTGAATGCCCCTCCCCCTCCCCCACCCCCCCTCATCCTAAACATCATTAAAATCTCTCTCATTGCCTTTTTGACCCTCCCGCCCCTCCATACCTTTCCCAGACTCACTCTTGACCCCCCCCTACACACACACGCACACTCACACACACACACACGCATGCACACATCTAGTGCTGTACAAAGGGGAGACCACGGCGTGGCTTCAGCTACATAAGCACAACTTTTGGCAGCACTACTGTACATTAAAACCCACTGTATAGTTTTTTAAAGTTTTGAACTTTTTGAGCCCTTGTTTGTGTTTTTTTTCTGTTGACACGCGTTGCCTCACATGTTTAACTGACCCACTGACACAATTTCACAGCCGACTGAGTGGATGGGTTGGTGCGTTTGTTTTTTTTGTTTTTCTCCCTTCGTCCCACAACGAAGAAGAAAAGAAAAAAGAAGGGATGATGAACAAGTCAGAGGTTAAAGACCGGGATGGGTGGGTGACAGAAGCCGGAGAAAAGCAGATGTGGAGAGAGAGAGAGAGAGAGAGGAGGATGACTGACTGAGTAAAAACCTTGCAATCCCCCCCAAACCCCGTTCGAAAAAAAATAAATAAGAAATAAATCTGCGAAACAAACAACCACAAAAAAAACCCAACAAAGAAAAATCACATTTTTCTTCTCAAAAAATTGGGATTTTTTTTTTTTTTTTTTTTGGAAAAAGCGCACACACAACATGCTTTCACACAAGGGGCAGTGTTGTGTGTCGGCCATTTTGGATCTGCTGTTACAATTCTGGACAAGCGAGTGGTGTGTGTCGTGGAGCCAAAATGGAGGAGTGTTTTTTTTTCTCCCTTGCCTGTCTGTCAACACGCTTAGCATCGGGTGTTGGTGCTTGGGCAGGCTGCTGATGGCGAGGTAAGGGGGGGGGGGGGGGGACGGAGTGTGTGATGCAGGGTTAGTGGAAAGGGCGGGAGAGCGAGGGAGGGAGGGGGGGGGGTCAACATTACAACGTCTTGACGCCATGCCAGGTTAAAACCATACAATAACTCAACCCAAGACCTGCTTGTTTTTTTATTTTTTTTTTTGAATACGTAGATTATTCTTAGCTTTGTTGACTAACTAGCTAGCTACCTAACTCTAGAGGGACCTGAGAAGTAAACTGCTTTGCACCTCTGTAAAACCTCTAACTACACCGCCCTGGAACTGGATGGCTGACACAAAATGCCCAACAGGCGAGGAGAAGCCAAGAGGGCTAGTAGCTTGCTAGTAGCATCCGGTATATATATTAGCAAAAGACCATCTGAGTCTCCTTCAAAAAGTCAAAACCAACACGGTAGCCTACTGATTCAAACTAGTGTAGCTAACGTAGGTCTCTTGCTAGTTTTGGCAAAAATCAGATATAAATCTTTAAATACGTTTGAAGAGGAGTTTTTTTTAGTTTAGGGATGTTAGTTACCGGATTGTGAAGTAGAGATATATAACCCCTTGGCTATTTCCTCACCGTGGCCCCAGTCTCCAAAAAATCACCGCGCTCCCGATTGTCTATGTTAGAACGGAGCTGGCGGGACTCGACTTTTAAGGCGTAGTGTGGTTGATCTCATCTACTACAGAAGGTAAGGGGGGGGTGGGGGGCGGGGGGATTGGAGGGTTGACAAATGTGACTCTGATACAGAAGGCACTGTGGCTCTGTAGAGGGGTTGTCCCGGGGTGGGGGGAAAGGGGGGGGGGGAGCCTCTTGATAGGAGTGAGGGCAGAGGGGTGACTGAGATTTTCTTTGCGCCCCTCAACTCCCGCCAAACAAGTAAACAATCAACAAAAAAGAACCCCCCCCCCCATCACCATCTTTGCTATGCTATATGCTATGCTAAGCTACTCGGCCTGGGGGTCAACATATTTCGGGAGAGGAGAGAAAGATGGATATAGGGGGGGACAGGGGCTAAAGAAAGCGACAGAGGTTACGACTGGGTGTGATGTTTAAGTGACGCGTGCAAAAACGTGTTGTCAATCTTCATCGATCACATTTTTCTCAGATCGCATTATTCTATTATACTCTATGTGTCAGTTTTCTTCCCTCCAAAACCAACACGAAGAGGATGTTTATGAGGTCTGCATAGAGTCAGAACACATGGACGGGGGTTTATTTTTAGTTTTCTGGCTTCTGCGACTGCTGCAAAAGAAAACGAGTGCGAGGTTTTTCAAGAGTAGCTAGATCGTCGTTACACCGTGTCATGAACGGTATGCAACATAAAATACATTATCTAAAAATCTTATTTTATTATATTATACTCTTGTTATCTATAACTACTATCTACTGTATACTATCTAGATTTATGATGTAGTTTATCATCTATATTTATCTATACTTAATCATCTTGTCCTATAGAGTTATTGAATATTTAATAGTTGTTGTCCCTAATTTTTTTTGTTGTCCTGAAATGCCTTTTTAAGTATCTTCAGTGTCGCTCTCTGGCAAAGCGGGAAAAGAAAAAAAAAATTCAGATAAAAAAAGACAGAAATATAGATCAGAAGGAGAGGTCGGTTGGTGGTTGGTGGGTGATATACTGAAGTGTGTTTTGGCAGACGAAGGTTTCGGCTTTGCTACGACCTCACGTGATTGGATCGTGACTGTTCTGTTCTCTGGTTATCCAGAACCTGAGAGAAGGGGGGTGGGGCAGGGTGTGTGGGTTGTGGGGGTGTGTGTGTGTGTGTGGGGGGGGGGGGGCAGCATTGGCACAGACAGGCAGACAGAAGGGGGCTGACAAACGGACAGATATGGCGGTCTCTCAGGCTACATCCACGTTTCCTGACTAGGACTGGACTTGGTCTATTATCTATCTATCTATCTATCTATCTATCTATTATCTATACTATCATCTATCTATCTATCTATCTATCTATCTATCTATCTATCTATCTATCTATCTATCTATCATATCTATCTATCTATCTATCTATCTATCTATCTATCTATGCTATCTATCTATCTATCTATCAAAGATATAAGACACAAGTACAAGCAAGAGATTTCACTCCAGATCTAGAAATCAGGATGTTGCCTGGAGGCTGTCCTGTGTAGAGAGGGGAGGGGGGGGGGGGGGAGATGCAGGGCGGATTATAGGTGCTGATAACTGCCTCTAGTGGCGAGAAAAGGGAACAACACCCACCACCCTAATACTGACTAGACACCAACACTGTACCACCGATACTGCTATGCTGTCACTCCCGGGAAAAAAAACGATCGATTCTCACTATAAAACTACCAGAGCCCGACAGAGGGAAGATTGATTTAGATTCATCGTTTTTTTTTTTGGCTGCGAATTGGAAGAATTGAAACTTGGTCGAACTTAAACCTCGATAAAAACAGGTCGTTTGAAACCTTTAAAATGTGAAAACAAGGCAGACAAACTCTTCCACAAGTCTCAATTATCTGGTTTCAACCCCCCAACCCCAAACCGCCCCCCCCCCCCAACCCGCCTGGGCTCTGACTGTGAATTCTTGATCTTTGGGTTGGCTTGACAACAGTTTCTGACCCCCCCATGAATAAATTGCAAAGTCAGGTTTTTCGGAAAACTTCCTCCACAATTCTGCAGAGGACAGAGTCATCTTTAAAAAGGAGTTGCGTTATAACACGCAATGCTGCTTTAAAGTCAATGTTCCTAAGCCCCCGTATTTGCCCCCGAAACGTTGCAGGAAGGCATCAGGAACCCAGTAGTAAACGTCATTATACGGTTGGGACGGGGGGATCGGGGGATGGGGGGGGGGGGGGGGTAGAAACATAACGGATGTAAACGAGATGGACATAGCATACTTAAAACTCCAATTAACATGACAACAACGCTACAGTTCAATCAATCAATCAATCAATCAATCAATCAATCATATCAATCATCAATCAATCAATCAATCAATCATCAGTATCATCATCATCATTGTCATGGTCATTTTGCATTGACATTGATATCATTATAGACTATCATCATTAACAATAAAGAATTAAAGTGTGGTAGAAGTCCGCTTCTTCCGCTCCCTCTCTCTCTCTCGGTTCAAACACGAGAAAACCTTTAAATGTAGATCCTGCAGAGAGTTCCAGTCTTGTTTCAGACAGGTGTTAGAACTTTGTTTTTGAACTGCGTTGGCATGGCAGCGATAACTGAGTCTATAACCAAAAACAGCCAACTGTCTAGAACCCGTTTCGAGGGGTAAAAAGTGAAACAGAAATGAGTAAAAGAGTAGAGAGAGAGGAGTCTGAAAGAAGAGGACCTCTCTTTGTAAAACCTAAAATGCAAAGTTTCCTATAAAGCCTCCCCCAAAGGTCCCACCCACACCAGTTAAAAGATTTACCTCTCTTTTGTATGTAATTTTTAATCAATCATGCAGGTTTTTCCATCACATTTTTGGACTCCGAAAAAGGATCAAAAGGAGGCTGAGCGAATGCAAACAGAAGAACCAAGCTCCAATGTCCCGAGAAAGAACAAGAAGGAGAAGTAATCGCTAGAAGAAATACTGAAGAAATTAGTCTTTTCCCCCATCCCTCCATTCCTCTCCTTTCCTCTGCACGGCCCCATGCTAACCGCGTGATGTCATTTCCTGTCAAAGGGGTTTCCGTCCCCTCGCCACTTGCATTGGTCGCCGGGGTCGAGTAACTAAGGAGGAAGGTTCTAGAACTCCCTTTCTCCAGCTACCGGAGCCCTTATACCACCCAACTCCAACCCCTTTCCCCCCATAATGCACCTGGACAGGAAGTGAGCCCACACTGTGCCCTAAAAACCCCCTTTAACTACTACTACCACCGATGATGATGTCACACCAGTTTCCAGTCAGCATTAAGTGAATCTTTAACAGTAAACAGATGATGATAAAACTCATCGAATATCAGCCAGCTGTGATTGGCTGGTTTTTGCAGTATAGGCGGAGCGTCCTGGTTCTGTGTCCCTTGGAAAGGAAAAAGGGTTTTCAAAGATAAAAGTGGTTGTTCTCCCTTTTTTTTCTTTTTCAGTGTTTGTGTCATGTAAAGTTTTTTTTTTTTTTTTCATTTTTGTTCTTCATTGTTCAAGTTTGATTTTCCTGGAGGCATAGCTTGGCATGTAAGGGTTAGGGGGGGGGGGGGGGTCCTGGCTTTTTGTTGATTTCATTTTTCAAACTGTATCTGAGCAGAGAGTCGAAGCAGTGGACTCTTTGAGTGTCAGCTCAAGCTCATTGTCAGGCTTTTACATTAGCAGACTGGCCAGCGACAGATAGCACACATTTGACAAGACCAACCAATCACACAACAGTCTGGGAGAGAAGTGCTTTTTTAGGCCTTTGTAAACCGCGATCCTCCCCTGGCCATTTTACATGCACCTCCTTCTCTTTCCTCTGGTACCACACTCTCTCTCTCTCGCCCTCCTGCAGCCTGGCCTTGCTGGTCAGGCATGTGATTCTGGGAAGTGTAGTTCTGAGACTGAGAGAGGTCTAAACGGTGCCCGGGCCTTACCCTGGTTTTCTTGGCTGTCTCTTTTGCATTTCATCCATGTGCTGTTCTGTCACTGATTTCAGTCTTACACAAAATCTGTAAAAGGTTATTTGCAGCACCTTCAGCCCCCCTCCCCCTGCCCTCAGCCCGCTCCTCTCATTAAGAGTCCATGGGTGAAGGTAGAGGGTTTGGGGGGCGTTCACCCACCACCTTTACGCTTTATGAAAAGTCTACATATCCAAGGCCGGAGCACCGGAGCTGCTATCTCCTCCTCCTGTGCTGCCGTGTCCCTCGCTAGCACCAGTCGTCCTCGTCCGTCTCACTGTAAGGTTCGTGCAGGCCCTTGCGGGGCCCTCGGGGCTGTGGGGCGCGGTGGTGTGGGGGCGCTCCGGGAGGCCCCCTCCGGTGTGGGGACGGAGAGGAGGAGCGGTAGCCGTTGGGCACCCTGCGGGGGTGGGGGTGGGGGGGCGGGAGGGGCCCGTGGCGGGCAGTCCTTGGTGAGCGGGGGTGCGGGTGAGGATTCCCCCGTGTGGATGCGGGTTGCCGTGGGAGAGGCTCTGCTCGTAGGCGGGCGGCTCGTGGTGCCTCTCGTACTCGTAGTCGCGCTCGTAGAAGGGCCCGTCGCCCTCCAGGCTGTCCCCCGGCGGGGGGCCGCTCCAGCGCGGCCTGTGAGGCGAGCGGGGGGAGCCGTGGATGGGCGAGCGCGGGGACTGGTGCCGGGGGGAGCGCGGGGAGCCGTGCCGGGACCCGGACCCCCCGTGGTGTGGAGAGACCTGGCGGGACGGGGGCCGGTGGTGGTAGCCTCGCTCCAGGTCCGGAGGGGAGAAGTGTCTGGGGGAGGGCGAGCGCAGCCGGCCCGGGCCCGGGGGGCCGTAGCTGGCCTTGCGGGCCACGGGGGAGTAGGTGACGTGTGGACGGGGCACCGCGGGGGTCTGGGGCAGCTGGCGACGGCCTCTTCGCGGAGTGCTGGTCCCCGAGGTGGAGGGGACCGGGCTGCCGCTCACCGAGCTACTGCCCTACAGCAAAATGTAAACAAGGAAAATCAAAACGCACCACAACAACAACAGAGACCACAATAGAGCAGAGTGGTGGTGTAGATTAGATAGATAGATAGATAGATAGTAGATAGATAGATAGATAGATAGATAGATAGATAGATAGATAGATAGATAGATAGATAGATAGATAGATAGTATAGATAGATAGAGAAAGAGAGAGCGAGAGAGAGAAAGAAAGAGCGAGAGCGAGAGAGAGATTGGAGATTGAAACAACACCATTGAAAATCATTCAAAAACATAGTGATGAGGCAAATAATTGACACCAAGAAGCCACACGTCACATGACACACGTCACATGACACACGTCACATTGAATAAAAATGGACAGAGAGAAAACAGTGATAAAGAAAAAAGCATAACACAAAAAAAGAGAGAGTGAAATCCATAAGTAGGTGTATGACTTGGTGAGGAATCTTACTGGGTAAAAGAACAGTAGTCGTGAAGGGTGCAAAAGGAAAGGGGTTAAGGAACACACCATAAATAATGAACAATGTATTTTTTAATAATAATCAACCTAGTAAAGGGTATAAACTTGGATGCATGCAAAATAAAAAAAAATCTAGATCGTATAATATAAGTAGGTATGATAATTTAAAGGAATACTTCACCCATACGGAACCGGCGTTTTATCATTATGAAATCGCTATTATAATATACAAATTAGTTTTTTCTTCCCTCAGTCTTCCCTTGGCCCAGTTGTCCTTTTAATCCTAAACCTACATTTTACCATATGTGATGTCACACATGGTAACATGAAGGGTTAGACAGTGAGACCATAAAACACTCTTTCTGCCTTTTCTCAGGCTAGGATGAACCGATTTCTAAAATATTTGCACATTTATACTACATAGGATTTCAGAGTTTAATACACCTTCATATTTCCACCGGTGAAGTAGGTCTTTAAAGTACCATCATACACACACAGACTGAAGTTGCCATAACGACAGTACAGAACATCCTCACGCAGACTATTTAGGCTTTTATCCAATCTGCATCGAGTGCAAAGCGTTACACAGCGTACTCGACTTGTATGGAATTCACCAAGGTTAGACAAGAGTATGGACATTGTTGTGGGACATTGTCCTAACGGGGTCATCCCTATGTTCCCACAGCCCAATGGTCCCACAGTCCTATGGTCCCAAAGGCCTTTGGCGATTAGGTTTAGGCATCACAGCTGGGTGGTTAGGGTTAGGGTAAGGGGACAGGGAGAGTTTAGAATAGGAGTGACACACACACACACACACGCCAGACATACTATTCTCTATTATACACTCCTGAACAAAAATCTTAAACCTGCAGTGTGTAGAATTTTGGGTTTTATTTCCTAGCAGATTTTGTAGAAAGTAATTATAATATCCAAAAGTATATTTAATTTAGTGCATAATAGCTGAACATTTTTTTTTTAATTATTATTTTTTCCTTTAGAAAGGGTCTCATATATGTCCATATTTCTGCATATTTTGGACCAAGGCCTAGTGCCGCCATCTTGAAAGTGTCATAGTTGGAATGTCATCAGGTGCATTGTTTAACATTTAGAATTGTCTTGTCTTGTCCTTGAAGGCCACTGTAGCTTCTGTTATTATTCAAAA
>CM047506.1:31089630-31119630 GCA_026122265.1 Ammodytes dubius
AATATAAATAAAATAATATATAGCACATTTAAAGGGCATGGCGTCACACAGAATGCTTCACACAGGCAAGAATAAGGAATTTGGGATAAAAGCAACACTTTCCCTATGAACGAATGACATGCCGGTTGTTGCACGTTGCCCCCCCATCCCCCCCGCCCCATTACAGGCCAACAGTCACAGAGCAGGCCAACAGTCACACAGCAGGCCAACAGTCACACAGCAGGCCATGTCCATGCTTTGTCATTCACTGTTGACCCCGGTCTGCAATGATGCAACAGGCTACGCACACAAAGGAGCGCACACAGAGGAACACACACACACACGCGCGAAAACACACACACACACACACACACGCAAACACACACACACACACGCTGCAAGCAAAACTCCAGGGGAAAGTCGTCACACAGAACAAACAATGAAGAGCAGAGCGACCTCAACATGGGCAGAAAGAGAGAGAGAGTGAGAGAGAGAGAGAGAGAGAGAGAGGGAGAGGGGTGGGAGAGAGAGAGAGAGAGAGGAGAGAGAGAGGAGGAGAGAGAGAGAGGGATGAGAGAGAGAGAGAGGAAGGGGAGGAGAGGAGAGAGAGAGAGAGAGGGAGAGAGAGAGAGAGGAGAGAGAGGGAGAGAGAGAGAGAGACTGGCACAGTTCAAAGAAAAGCTCACAGGATAGATAGAAGAAAAGGCAGAGATTATCAAAGTGGATCTGAATGGTGACAACTGGGTCATAGTTAATGTCTCAGATGGTCTCTTTTCTGTTGCATTTTATTTTTTTTTTTACGTAATTGTCAAAAACAGGCCAAATACTGTAGACCATTAAAAGTGTTACAACTATATGTGGTCCAAGAGGGAAAAGAGATTTTATTTAAATATTGGACATTTGTTTAGTGAAATAATTATGACATGATGCCCCTAATATATGAATGCCAGACAGTATTTGGGTTGAAGGTGCATTGTGTAATATCAAGAGAATTTAGCGTCATCTAGTGGTGATATTTTGCATTTTGGCATCATCTAGCAGTGAAACATCTAGATTTCAACAAGGGGAGAATTGGGCCTTTTGGGAGAATTTACAGAAGCTACGGTGGCCTTCGAGGACAGAGAGAGAGAGAGAGAGCGGGAGAAAGAAAGAAGAGAGAGAGAGAGAGAGAGAGAGAGGGAAAGAGAGCGGGAGAAAGAGAGAGAGAGAGGGAGGGAAAGAGACAGAGAGAGAGGTACATACACTGAGGTTATTTCCGCGAGGCCTGTGTCTCCTCCGCTGCAGAGCAGGCAAACACAGAGATGATACGTAGAGCAGAGCAGTGTAGAGCACACACACACAACACACACACACACACACACACACACACACACACACACACACACACACACACACACACACACACACACACACACAACACACACACACACACACACACACACACACACACACACACACACACACACACACACACACACACACACACACACACACACACAACACACACACACACACAACAACAGAGACAAAAATCAAAACATGGATAAAAATTTTTTTTAAGTAGACAAGAATGGTTTGGGGCAACGTGGGACCAAAATAGAAAGGGGGAGGATGAAATGCGGAAAAAATGAAAGAGAAGATTAAAGAGAGATGAGGAAGAGAGTATGGAGGTAACAAAGGGGGACAGAGAGAATGAGAGAGAGAGAGAGAGAGAAAGAGAGAGAGAGAGAGAGAAAGAGAGAGAGAGAACCCAGTTAATATAAAGAAGGCCAGCACACACACATGAGAGCAACGTGGGTGTGCCAGTGAGCGAGAAAAGGACAGAGGACAATTATAAGACACGCACGCACGCACACACACACACACACACACACACACTCATATACACACTCATATACACACTTACCGAAACAGCATGAGCTCTCTGAAAGGCAGAGCAATGTTAGAAGGCAGTAAGTAACAGTGTATGGACACACACATACTGTATATACTATATATGCAACACACACACACACACACACACACACACACACACACACACACACACACACACACACACACAACACACCACACACACACACACACACACAGACACACACACACTGGTGGAGCTGTCCTACATACAAAGAGCACTTGGCGTAACTGACCGTGCGTTCCAATCCCCACACTTCCATACTATTTAGTATGCCAGAAAAAGATTTAGGATGTCCCAATACATGTGCACGTCAATTGTAGTATGCTGAAAATACATAAATACCCCCACTAACTCAAATAGCATTTTGGAGTATTTGTCTTTATTCTTGACATTTCTCGACAAAAAAAAAAAAAATCTTCTTTATCTGATTTTTTTTTCTCTCTCCTGTGGCCCTAAAACTCTTCTGTATATTTAGTATGTAGTGTAGTGAAAAGAAGAAGTATGTGATTTGGAACGCAGGGTGATTGTCCACTCTCCATTTGAGAAATACACGACTAAAATTAGACAATAAAAGTTAACTGTCCGCTTCAATTTGAGTGTATTTACATCCATCCACATCAAATGAACAGTATAGCAATGGTAGTAGCCCTTTTTATACACTGTGCATTTAAGGGTGTACTTTGTTAGGACAAAAGGTAATTGAGCCAAGCCTATAACATCATAATCATAATTAATATTTGGTTGAATGCCATTAACTTTCCACACTAACGAAAGTCATTTTGTTTAACCGGCTACAGTAAAGTTAAAGCTGGGGTATGTGATTTCTGATTGGTCAAAGTTAACATGAGCTGTACACTTTGACCAACCAGAGCGAGGCTCCGATTCTCTGTTCTTATTGGCTGTTGGGACTGTCCATTCACTTTGGCAGGACTTTGTTGGAGTGTAGAGCGTGTCAGGGAGGGACCGTAGGGGAGGGACCAAAGAGAACAAGTGGAGCGGTTGAGGTATTTGGATTCAAATCTCTATCCCAACCGCCATTTTCTCCCCAAATCCTCCGCCCCAGCTTTAACACTCAAATTTTAACATTGTCACTTATCAACCCTAACCCAACTTATACATTTTAAACTTTAAGAATTGGTAGAAATCGTACTGACACCGACCCCCACTCTCCAAATCATACGAAGACACACTCCATGGAGTAACCAACATACCAAAGTGAGAGCAACATGTCGGTGAGGATGGCAATGCTGGTTTTCATGCACCTGTGTGTGATTGTATATACATCTCCGGAAAAAAATTAAAGAGACCAGCCTGTATTTTTCTTAAATCTTCATCTCTACATAACTTATTGAAAATGCTCTTGATGATAAAAAATGTATTGGAATTTGGTAGAAATGTTGTCAGTAGTTTATTTTATAAAACCAAAATGTTCATTCTACTCAAACATGTGCCTATAAATAGTAAAACGAGAGACACTGAACATTTGGAGTGGTCTCTTAATTTCTTTCCGGAGCTGTATTGTGTACAACTGCAGCCAGGATCATAGAAACTATACGGATAATTGGAATAATATATATAGAGAGCAGTGATCAATCTGCAACCCAAGATATGGAATCACACAGTTACATGAGTAAATGTGAAGCATAAAGCAACGTTTTGAAGCATTTCACCCATAGAATGTGAACATAATTTTCAGTCACTAATTTTTGAAAAAGTTTGTAGCCCTTGGAAAAGCGCAGAAAAACATATAGTGGACATTGGACAGGCTACGTCCCATGTAAACATCTGGTCAATGATTCGACCCCTTTGTGATTTTGTGATATGACATCTATTGCAGCATGTCCGTCCTGGGAGAGGGATCCCTTTCTCTGTCAACTCTCCCTGAGATTTCTACATTTTTCTTTATTCCCGGTAAAGGGTTTTTACTGGGAGTTTTTTCTCAGCCGAGCTAAGGGTCAAATGGCAGAGGGTGTCATACTGTATGGAATGTAAAGCCCACTGAGGCAAATGTCTATTTGTGATATTGGGCTATACAAATAAAACTGATTTGATTTGATTTGAGTATCATTTACATTTATTTAATTTAATTGTTATATTCACCAAATATTACTAAAGCAGTTGTTGTTGGCCAATAAATATTGGATCTCAGGCTCTCAAAAAAACAAGTGAAAAATATATTCTTAGATATGACTTAATAAATGTGTTTACAACAGTAATATATACAGAATATAACCCTAATAACCAGATACTGTAACAGTGGACATTTATGATTCGGGTCGATTTGGTTGAGTAGATTAAGGCCCGGTTTCACAGACATGGATTAAGCCTAGTTCTGGACTGAATTGTACTTTCAATGGACAATCTCCATTATGTCCAGGACTAGGCTTAATCCATGTCTGTGAAACTGGCCCTAAATGTGCTAATGCCTCGTTTCCACCGAGTAGAGCGGGTTGGGTCGGAGCGGCTCAGAGCGGGACACTTTTCACTTTTAAGAATCTCGGTGGTGTTTCCACCGCCGACCCTACCCTTACTGGTGGGGCGGGGTTTAGGCTGGACTGCGATAGCCGCCGCCAGAATATGGGTCAAACTATCGGGCTGTGGAACAACTGTGGTCAAGCCAGTGGTCTCTTGTTTTTGCTTGGTCAAACCAGCCGCTTCTTTATTTATTCCCCCGTGTTGTTGTGAGCGTAAACGCACAGAGACGGCTCGGTGCAACTGATAGAGACAGTGAGCGAACAGCGCTGGCTGCGGCAGCTACGTGACATCGTAGCAGTGGGACACAGTATAACCAACTGATTAATTTAATGACGAGGAAAAACACCACACAATAAACAGTGCTACGCTCATATTTTCGCCAAAACACAAGACTCTCTTCACTCTTGCCGAGGTGACTACACTCGGCGGGAATTATTCTTTCAACCAATAAACGGACGGCATGTGCAGCTCCGCTTTTTCGGCACCCTGTCAGGCGGCTGGTACCCCAACGGAGGAGTACCGAAATTAGGAGCGCTTAAACCATACCCTACCCAACTTTTGGCAAATGAAAAGCCAAACTACCCGGACCGAACCGCTCCGATCCGACCCGCTCTACTCGGTGGAAACGAGGCATTAGTCTTCCAAACCTGCTAGAGCAATTGAAGAAAAACAAATTTCAACGCCAGTGTGCATTTAATCAATTGGTTTGTACGTATCTGTCCCTTCAAGATCTGTAATCTTAATTTGCAGGATAATTTTGAATGCTGTCTGTCACCCTTTACTTGGCTAAACTGTGATCTAAGCATAAGGCAAGGCAAGGCAAGTTTATTTCTATAGCACAATTCAGACACTAGGCCACTCAAAGTGCTTTACAGGGGCAATAAATACATCAAGATTAAAAATAGAATAGACATTAGAATAGAAAAGCGAAAATAAAAAGTGCATTAAAACAGGACTGTAACCTATTTCCGTGGGCCTCTGACCACTGTGTAAATCAAAACTTGAACCTTTAACCTATTCCATTTAAACTGTGATCTAAAAGCATGAAACACATCTGTGGTAAAGTCTCTGTCTCACACACATCCGAGTGTCAGTTTGGTCAAGTCAATGATGCGGCTGCCTTTGCTCAGATCAATAAACCACAACAATTATTCCTGAATAAATGCATTATGGTAACTAACACTTTATAAAGCTCTCATGTGACAACCCTTGTGTATCAATTTGAACTGATTTTGGATTAAATATACCAAGCATCAGATTCAGAGTCTTTTGTGTTGACTCATGGTGATTGTTTAAGATTAGACACTTACTCAAACTAGCCACAGTTAACACAGGACAGACACACAAGGATTTAATGGAAATGAATTGGGGGGGTGGGGAGGAGAGAGGGGGGTGTGGGGGAGGGAGGGGAGGCAGGATTGGGTTAGAAGGTGACAAAGATATTCTACACATAGAAAGGTCCGTCTAGATACTGTATATATTATTTCTATACATATCCAGAACACTTATCCAGCCCTCCAACCCACATTTCAGGCAGATCCAATGTTAGCATGAAACTTGGCTGGTATTGTTCGGATAGGGGCCTTTTCTAACCCTGCGTTCTGAATTGCATACTCGATCTTTTTTCTATTCTACATACTACATCTGACAATAAAAATAACCTAGTTAGGATGCAGTAGGCATACAATTGGGACATACTTGTTTATTTCATCATTAAATTGCGCCTTGACCTTGCCTCTTGCTTTTATATCCGTCGCATCCCCGTTTGTTTTCATATGGGGGCTTCGTTGATGTGACGTCACTTCACGTGCGCACTGGATTGTGGGTCAGAATCGCCCAAATAGGATGCTGTTTTCAACACTAACAATCTTGGCCGGATGTAGTAGGACATCCGGGTACTTCTAACCATCCTAAATCTGGCCACAAGAATCGGGACATCCTAAATCTTTTTTCTACATACTTAATAGTAGAAAGTATGCGATTCGGAACGCAGGGTAAGGTTCAGTGGGTTGGCTGCTGGATGAGTGGGAGGGTTAAGGAGATGAAGTGGAGATATGGAATCAGGAAAGGAGGGAGGGAAGACAAACAGAGAGAGGTGAATTTACAAAAGTCTCACTGCTTCTTCTTTTGCATCCGTCAAAACATTAAAGGAGCTACGAGGAACTTTAAAATGTTTCTGAAACAGTGTAATCTGATGACTCTGATGATCATACATTGCATGTAACAGCAAGCAAGGCCATCAGTGCAAAGACAACTATTTTTTATATAGTTTTTCTTAATGCCTTTGTCATGGGTATACTATACTCTCACCCAGGAACAACAGCTGGCGTCTTAAAAACACTACCGCTTTTGTCCAAAGGAGCCGCTAGAATTAACACAAACAGAAAAGTTCCTTGTAGCAACTTTAAAATGGTAAGTGAACCATGTTAATGTGTTTCTCTGTCCTGTATATAAGATGCAAGGAGAGACTTTTAAGAAAAAAATTGCACTTCCCTCCTCACTGCTAACAGACGTAGTAGTGGGGGGATGATGATTATGGTGAGTGTGTGTGTGTATGAGTGTGTATGTGTCTGTGCATGTCTATGGGGGTGGGAGGGTGATTGGGTTCTTTTCATTTTCTTCTCTTGATTTTATTAGCCATTTTTTTTTCTGTATTTTTCTGTTGTTGTTTTTATTCCTTGTAAGCACTTTGAGCTACTCTTGAGTATGAAAAGCGGGATATAAATACAAATGTATTGATCGATTGATTGATTGATGATGATTGATGATGATGATGATGATGATGATGATTGTGTGGTGATGGTGATGGTGGGATGAAGGTGCTCACTTGGTTGTCTGCCGATAGGCGGGGCATGGAGGTGGTCCGCCCGTGCCCATCCACTGGCTGACCGGGTTCTGTGTCGGAGAACCCGTCCCGCCCCATCTCCCTCATCTCTACCGTCTGCAACACACAACCGGGATAGGGGACTCCGCCAGGTTAGGGGGGGCGCTAACTCAAGGTGCAGGGGGGCAGGAGATAACATTCCATCAAGTATCAAGGGAATTTAACTTATTTCTATTGTTTCTAGTGTTTCTGGTCCGTTGCAGGCGTCAAAGACAACTACTTCCGTCATTTATGCAACTTTTTTTGTTGCATGAATGAACTGTTGGGACCTTTGTTATCTTGAGAAAATGCTGTTGAGCCTCTGAAACGTTTATATATAAGGTGGGTATGTATTAGGTTAGATCAGTTATTTAGCTTTAAAGCCATAAAGTCTAAGACCCTATCCTCACACGGTTTATTGGTGTTTCTCTTCGCTAGCCAAATTATTCTCAAGGCCCTTTCACTGCAATATTCCATCCATCCACTAGGTGTCCTCGGACTTTCCCTCCCGTTCACATCACCTGACTAGCCCACTCACCTCTTCACACTTCCCTGATCAGTTCTGCAATCATCTAGGCTGTGTTCGGAAGCTACTAACGTCCTACTCAATAAGCCACTAACGTCCTACTCATACTAAAAGCCCCACTAAGTCCTACTCATACTAAAAGCCCCACTAACGTCCTACTCATACTAAAAGCCCTCTAGTCCTACTATACTAAAAGCCCACTAAGTCCTACTCATACTAAAAGCCCTACTAACGTCCTACTCACTAACGTCCTACTCTATTAAAGCCATACTAACGTCCTACTCATACTAAAAGCCCTACTAACGTCCTACTCATACTAACGTCCTATCTATACTTAAAGCCATACTAACGTCCTACTCATACTAAAAGCCCTACTAACGTCCTACTCTATACTAACGTCCTACTCATACTAAAAGCCATACTAAACGTCCTACTCCATATACTAATATAAAAAGGTGCTAACACAAGGATCCAAAACTGGGGCAGGAAAATATCTTAAACACAATCCTTTTTTTTTCTCAAAATGTTCGCAATTTCTTTCCAAAATAGTCCACAGCAGCACCATTCCAGATCCATAAACATCTTTGTACATCAGATTGAAGAGAGAGATGAAGGGCTGGGGAGTTGGGACGTCCCAATAGACAAGTGAAAGAGAAGAAGGTAGTGAGACGGAGAAGGTGGCGAACATCACGAAAACACCAACTCTACCAACTCAAAGCCAAATGACTCAAGAGAAGCTGGAAGAGTGAACAGTTTTAAAAAATAATAATCAAGGAATAGAAAGACGGATGAGAAAATACTGGGATGTGGACTGGGAGCAGGAAGAGGAAGAGAGAGACAGAAAGGTAGAATCAAAAAGAAGAAAATTCAAAGGATGGATAGACGTCTTGTAATGCTGGAGTAAAAGCAGCAACATCCAGAACTTCAGATTACAGAAAAGATCTCAGAACTCTGAATCGAACTGAGAAAGTTGCTTAGAACAGACTGCGTCGAATGCATACTCTTTCTTCTTCTATCCTACATACTACATCTGACATAAAGAATTAGTTAGATGCAGTATGCTACAATTGGGACATACTTTTACTTGTTTATTAATCATAACATTGCGCCTTGATCTTGCCTCTTGCTTTTATATCTCGCATCCCGTTTGTTTTCATATGGAGGCTTCGTCGATGTTACGTCACTTCACGTGCGCACAGATTGTGGGTCAGAATCGCCCAGTTTTCAACACTAACAATCTTGGCCGGATGTAGTAGGACATCCGGGTACTTCTAACCATCCTAAATCTGGCCACAAGAATCGGGACATCCTAAATCTTCTTTCTACCATACTAAATAGTAGAAAGTATGTGATTCAGAACGCAGGCATGGTGTTCGACATGAGAGAGTTGATTTAGGACAAATGGTTCTCAATCTTTTTCACATCAAAGACACTCAAACAGAGTTCTTAAATGTCTTCGCAGTTGTTGTGTCAAATCAGTTCATATGAGGGACAGTACACTTGGTTTAGGTAAACCAATAGATCATGTTTTTATCATGAAATACCCCATTAGAAACAAATTAGGCCACATGGATTCAAATGTATCGTCTTCTGTCTCTAGAATGAAATAAAATCAATTCACTTCTTAAGAAGCAACAAAATAGGAGCAAGTTGCTACCCATAGTTCGGAGTATCGAAAACGACAACTTTAGATTATTCTTAAGGATGGGCAATTGGTTGGGTAAAACTCACTAGAAGTATTTAGTTAATTTAATTGGCAAAATGTTTTGCAGCTTAAATATATATGGAAATGTTCTGGTAAAGAAGTTCCATAAGAATGTGAAATAATTGAGATAAAAAGAGAATTGATGTTGGACCTCCAGTTGGATATCATTCAACATGATGATTCCAGTGTTTTATCATTGAATATTGACTGTCTACTGTTACTAGCCAGAAGCTAACGTGTGAATGTCGATAGTTAGCTGCTGCGATCGTGTAAATCGGAAGAAGTCTCCCTTGCAAAAGAGTCTCTGATCTCAATGGGATTTACCTGTATAAATAAAGGTTAAGAAAAAAACAAAAAAAAAACAGCAAGGGTTGGTGACAAACGGTGGTTTAGAGCGGAGAACATGGTTGGGCTTCCACCGTAGTGTTACTAAAGTGACGATGTGTTTGATTAATTGAATTTATTGCAGACATATCAAATACAAATTAAACATATCAAAAATACAAAAAAAAAAATTAAAAGCACAAAAATACGATAAACAAAAACGATGTTCAAATTATTTCACAAAAACAAAAACAAAACTACATATTTTCAATCCATTCAATTGATATGATATGCCTGAAAAGGAGTAGGAAGAAGTATAAAACGTATTGTGTTTGTACTCATCATACCTGCGGGTTGTGGCGGTCGTCCTGGAGGTCATCCGGGTAGGGTCTGTCCGGGCTCCAGTTGCCCGTCTTCTGGAACATTTCCTGGGCCTTGGTCGTCATCCAGGACTGGCTCTCTGTCATGCCACCCTCCGGAGGTCTGGCATCCACACACAAACATCATGTTACTTTCCCTTCTATGTTTAAACTGAATTTTGCTTTTGAGATCAGACAAGCCAAACGTTATTGATAAAAAAGGGGGCCTTCCTAAAATATGTCCTAACATTGTTTAAACCTGCAGTGTGTAGCATTTTGGGTTTTATTTCCTATCAGTTTTTGTAGAAAGTAATTATAATATCCATTGTATGTATGTATGTACATTTAATTTAGTGCATAATAGCTGAAAACATTTTTTTGAATTATTATTTTTTTCCTTAGAAAGGGTCTCATATATGTCCATAATTCTGCATATTTTGGACCGTTGCATTCTAGAACTTTGTAGAACTTTCTTGATGATGTCATATTACACACTGCACCTTTAAAGGTGCAGTGTGTAACATGACATCATCAAGTAAGTTCTAGAAAATTCTAGAAAGTTCTAGAATGCAATGCTCCCTGGGTAACCCCACCCCTTTCGAATAATAACAGAAGCTACAGTGGCCTTCAAGGACAAGAACAATTCTAAATTCTGAACAATGCACCTGATGACATTCTAACTATGACGCTTCCAACATGGATTCCTACATAAGACCTGCCTGCTCAATGTACAAAATGTATATTAATATTTGTAATTCTCCGCTCAGGAGGATAATTCAGATTATTGGCAAGGGTGATTGTACACCAATGAGGACATATTTATGAATGAATGAGGATATTGATTTTAGCTAATACATTACTTAAAATGTTACACAGTGTCCCTTTAAGTGTGTGTATGTTCTACTCACACGCTGTTGTGGTTGTCGGGCTGGGTGCTAGGGAGGCCGTTGAGCCCCTGGCCCCCCTGGCCCTCTGTGCCCCCCTCCTCAGGGCCTGGCTCCATTCGCTGAAACATTAATGGCGTTCGGTTCTGTGTGAGATACACGACATGGCCTGCAGGCTGGCATCAGGCACACTCACATGACACAAACACAGGATGCACTCGCAGCATGCACCCACACGAGGGCGCCATCGGCAAGAGCATGGCTGTGGGTTTCCAAGGTAACGTCCCTTCACCGGACCACTGATCTGGGATCCGCTAACCACACTGAACACTGAAACACAGTCCCTGCACCGTTCTGAACCGCATACTCCTTTTCAACACTAAAAATCTGGGTACTTCTAACCATCCTAAATCTGGCCACAATAATCGGGAATTCCTACATGTTATTTTCTACCATACTGAATAGTAGAAAGTATGCGATTCGGAACGCAGGGTGCATATAATTTAACACTGCCGAATTAAAGATTTTTCCTTGAAATCAGTTTAAATTGATGTTCGGGGAAGAAAAGCTGATCTCAGATCTGTGTCAGACGGGAACTTTTACCTTAGGCATTTGAAGTAAGATCACTCTTAATCACAGGTCCGATGTAACACACTCATGAAACACAATCAAGTAATACATTTTACTCAGAGGTCTTTGTTTGACAAGCTGTGTGATCCTCAATCTGATAAATAGTTTTGAGTAATATGACATTTTGTGGAAGATTATAGGCAACATCTGATCCTGAAATATTCCTATCAAAAAGCTACTTGTGCCTCCATCAGGTCCGTGGTAAGGCACCTTTCCTACCCGAGGATCATGGGTAATGAAGTCCTCTCGGGGGAGGCTTGAAGGAAACAACGGTCCGTGACTGTTACAGCCTTTGTGAAGTCCCTCCACCGCCTGGAAGCTAAAGTTAAGTTAAGTTCTTTTCTCATCTCCCCTCTCAAGTTCCCACACTCCAGAGGGGTCAGAGCGCAGGGTCAGCCATAGTACAGCGCCCCCTGGAGCAGTTTTGGGGTTAAGTCTCTTGCTCAAGGACACAATGGTAGAGGTAGTGGACACCGTAGATACCTGCCACTACTAGTTTTACAACTAACACCCTCCTGTCCGGTGCCGGGGATCGAACCAGCGACCTCATTGTTACCGGTCGGCCACCTTTCCTATTCAGATGCTGACTATTGTGACATTAGCATATGTCTGCTCAAATGAACTACAAGTTGATTTAGCTTAAAGACGGTCTGCTTAAAGTGGCTACGAGGAACTTCCAGTTTTTGTTGATTCCAGCGGCCCCTTTGGACGAAAGCGGTAGTGTTTTTACAACAACAGCGCCTATTGTCCTAAAGATCTACATGTAAATATTTCTGTGGACCACGTTGTGATATCTTATGGATCAAAGAAGTCGACCCTTGATCAAACTTTCTGTTGGAATTCTTCTGAATTTCTAATCCTGTCCATTCGTCAACTTCAGTGCTACCTACCTACCTATCTATCTATCTATCTATCTATCTATCTATCTATCTATCTATCTATCTATCTATCTATCTATCTATCTATCTATCTATCTATCTATCTATCTATCTATCTATCTATCTATCTATCTATCTATCTATCTATCGTGGAGGTAAATGACAGAACTTGATATATGGATGGTCCGGAACCAACTAGCTCCACTGAAGCATCCTGAGCAAATTCGTGGTACAAACATTGAGAATGGATTATGATTAAAACACTTGAACACTTAACACAAGACACTTTAGTGGGAGTGTGTTTCAACATTGGCACATGATTCAATGAATGGTCCCGGGGATTGACCGATTACATACGGCGCCACTGGTCAGAGGAACCTCCACTCAACATCCTAGCAACAACCACAGACAGACAGACAGACAGACAGACAGACAGACAGACAGACAGACAGACAGACAGACAGACAGACAGACATACAGACAGAAAGACAGACAGACAGGCAGACAGGCAAACAAGCAGATTCATGAACACACAGACTGGAGAGAATGGGTCTTGGTTAGAGATAACTTGGTGAAAATCGACCAAACAGCAAGAGCTTGATTTGATAAGTCAAGGTCTCATCCCTCCCTGGAAGGATAAATGGTTCGAATCAGAGGGAAAGAGACAACATGGAAGACAACACACAAAAGACAATAAAATAATAAATTGGCAAAAAAACGAAAGACTGACAGAGAGCAGACAGAGAAGAGACACAGCAACATGTCAACACACACTTGAAGAGGACATTTGAGATGTGACAAGGCACCGCGGATAAACAGGAGAGACAACAGATGAGGAATGAAAGAAGAAAATCTACTTGCGGGGTTGTCTTTGGCTCTATTTGCACAACATTGCTCAATACGCCGGTCTTTTCTTTGTCAAATGACGTCAAGCTTGTTGTCGCCTTAAAACGTTAGCAATGTTCAGCGGACCATTTAAGATGCTTTAGATGCATTTGTTTGACTTATAGTTTCCGTCTCCATCAAATTCACAGTGCTTGGTCGGCTTACTTATAGGTGGTTGTTTGTTTACGTGTAAATGTACTTTTTCGAGTGGGACCTTAACACGTTTCGTTTAGCTTCCGAAAAACCAAAACCTTTTCTATGCATGCGGGTATCTTGAAGCATAACCGCTATGTCACCGGTCAAAACAAGACAAAATACAGGGGGGAGGTAGGGGTGTTCTTGTTTCTTGTTTGCATATGTCACAACAAGTGTTAGTGCTGCATTGTATTCTGATCTGTTAAGGTTGGAGTCAGCAATCCTCATTCAAAAACCCACTTCATCAAAAGTAACTAAAATAAGGGGGGTGGGGGGAGGGGCAACCTTAGCTCAGTTTAAAGGAGGCTCAGTCTTTGGCTGTGGAGGGTCTAAAGGAGGCTCACTCTTTGGCTGTGGAGGGTCTAAAGGAGGCTCAGTCTTTGGCTGTGGAGGGTCTAACAGAGGCTCACTCTTTGGCTGTGGAGGGTCTAACAGAGGCTCACTCTTTGGCTGTGGAGGGTCTAAAGGAGGCTCACTCTTTGGCTGTGGAGGGTCTAAAGGAGGCTCAGTCTTTGGCTGTGGAGGGTCTAAAGGAGGCTCACTCTTTGGCTGTGGAGGGTCTAAAGGAGGCTCACTCTTTGGCTGTGGAGGGTCTAAAGGAGGCTCAGTCTTTGGCTGTGGAGGGTCTAATGGAGGCTCACTCTTTGGCTGTGGAGGGTCGGGAGGATTTAAACACACTCTCCGATGGAAACAGGAAGAAACTTCAGTAAGTTTGGTGTCCCGTCATAAACTCTGGGCTCCGGTGAGGCTTTACTACGGAGGAGCAGCGGCTGCGACTATCCCGGAAAAAAGCCCAAAACAAAAACGGCCCGCAGCCTGACTAAAGAGGAGGAGGACAACTCTAAACAGAACCAAACGTAGCCAATGGCCATACGAAAAAGAAAAAAAAAATCAAATTGTGCAACAATGTTTTTGGGTAGATTCTTCCTTTTCAAGTGGTACGAAGAAGAGAGGAGGGATGGAGTGAGACACTGCCGATATGGTGGACAAACTGACAGACACACAGACTGTTACAAGCTATTATGTATGCACTGCTGATGTTGAGAGAGAGAGAGAGAGAGAGAGAGAGAGAGAGAGAGAGAGAGAGAGAGAAGAGCGAGAGAGAGAGAGAGAGAGAGAGCCTGTGTGGACCTGCCCATTCAGTCCAATGGGATGGCTGCATTCAGTAACATACCAACATACACTGCAGCGGCTTGTTGTTGTCGAAAGAAACAAAAAGACTTACATACTCTCCATCCAGTAATTCACTCCTTGGCTTCTGCAGATGGAAATACCGTTTTTAGAAAAGATATATAATATATATACACTTTGGTAAGATGTACGTGGGGGTTGGCTTCATTCCATGATCAAATTTCGTTGTGTCAAGAAAGTGAAATTTCAGATCTGAAGGGCTGTATATACCAACAGGGTGCAAACAGGACAGGAGGTATTACATGAGTGGAGAGATGTTTCCACATGTAAACAAACACAGTGTGGACGGAACAAATACAGATATGGGGCAGGATAAGGATAAGGAGCGAGTGCATCTCAAGAGGCATTCATCGGGACAGGAGGGGGAAGTGCTTTGACGGGGGATAGCAAGGTAAGGCCATGTTGTATTATCATCTTCATCTCCATCATTGGTCAAGGCATTACCAATATAAAAGAATACAGTTGCACATTGACTTTTAACCCTTTTAACAACGTTCAAACAGCCCTTTGTGAACAGAAAAGACAGCAACTCGAAGATGCAAGGAAAGGCAAAAAGTTTCTACCTAGCTAGAGAGAGTAAATAAGCTAGACATATATGCGTTATCAAGCATGGTAAGAAGGCGCGGCAAAGGGAGCAACATGGTGCTAGTAAAAAGGACGCAGATATTTCGGGTGACATGCTCATAAAAGGTGCATCGCAGGCTGAGCAGGAGGTAGGGGGGTTTATTCGGGAGTGTGCCTGGGGAGTTTGTATGGGATTTAAATGTATAAGACATAGTTCTTATGCTTTTAAATCCAAATTAGGCAGAAGAAGTGCAAAAATTCACTCCGGATGGGCTAGTCGGTGGAACTTGTATCAAATAAGAGGACCAGGATAGAGGTAAGAAGGAGGAAGGAGAGAGGGAAAAAGGAGATATTTTTTTTGCTGGAATTTCTCTGGGAAATCTGAAGTCTACCTGTTCCTCTCGCAAGGCCTGCAGCCTTTTCATCTTGCTCTGCCGGTAGTATTCCATGATCATCATGGCGGCGTAGATTTTGCCCACCGTCAAGTCTGTGGCTGCTGAGAAAATGACAAGTTACCCTGCAAGATTAGACCGGGGTGGATGGGACCTGAGCCGTGGGGAGAATGGGAGTGCGGGACGAAGATGCAAAAAAGATTCCAAACACAAAACAAAAACCACACAGAGAAAAAAAATATTATTCACACAAGAACATGCGAGAATACACTGGCATTTGGGACAATTCTGTTTCAGGTAAAAAAAAAGCCATGGACACCAGACTTCAAAATGAAGAATTTAAACTTTCAAAGGTTCAGTTCCTCGATTTTGTTCCGTACTGGCTGTATCCTTAAATATCTACTTAAGCTGAGGAAATATGAAGGTGTATTGAACTCTGAGATCCTATGTAGTATATAAATGTGCAAACATTTTAGAAATCGGTTCATCCTAGCCTGGAGGAAAGACTGAGGGAAGAAAAATCCTCATTCATTATATTATAATAGTGATTTTATAATGATAGAACGCCGGTTCTGTATGGGCAAAGTATTCCTTTAAGGGATAGTGGTGGTTTTCTCACTATAAAGCCACTTTCACACACATAAATTCCAGGAAATATCCAGAGATTCTGACCCGGTGAATGTGTATATCTACTGTAGCTGATTCGGAGGTTCGATCCCTGCCCTGCCAACTGTGTCATAGTTGTTGTGTCCTTGGGCAAGACACTTCACCCACCTTGCCTCGTGTGAATGTCGATAGTTAGCCTGCTATCGGTGTATGAATGTACGTGTAAATGGGAACAGGTCTCCCTTGCAAAAGAGTCTTTGGTCTCAATGGGATTTACCTGTATAAATAAAGGTTTAAAAAAATAAAAATAAAAGAATTCCCACATGCAGAGCAGATCAGGAGATTGTCCATGTGGTGCGTGTTCACATACATAGCAAGGCGAGGCAAGGCAAGTCTGTTTACATAGCACCATTCAATCACAAGGCAATTCAAAGTGCTCTACACAGGCATACTATACATCAAGATCAGACTTAAGGTGGTGGTCCACTCTTAAAACTCACCTTTTTTCACAGGCTTTTACGTTTTAATTAATTGTTTTGTGTCATTGCTGTAAGTGTTTTTTAATGTGTGCTGTTGTATTTTAATTTATGTATTTTATGTAAAGCACTTTGGTGAATTTAGGTTCTCATAAGGTGCTATATAAATAAAAGTGACCTTGACCTTGACCTTAAGAATATGCTAGAAATACTCGGACATTTGCATCTTTCCAGGTCAAGTGATATCAATTTGCCCCCCCCCCCCCACCTCCCATCCAGGATTGAGAAGTAGGCCACCCTGGTAAAAATCTTCATAAGGTCCGATTTGAATAATCTGGACATTTGTATTTACTCTTACAGCTAGCTCACCTAGGTAAAGTCTGGATAATTCCCAAGTCACAGTGTATGTGTGAAAAGGGCTTATGATTCAGCAGATGTCTGAATCCCTCTCATGAAAGGGAAATTTCCCAATTTAGCAGGTGTATTTTTTAGACTAAAAAGGATAAATAACACTGAAATGTATATCACATAGAGAGAAGGGGTGGGATTAAATACGTGTACACTTCTTCCCACTCCTTTTTTGAACATTTTGTTACAATAATCAAGTGTTTGTCATTCATCTATCTAATTATACTTTCTATTTTATGTAAAATCGTTATTTTCTGTATGATAATTTCAGTTTTCTTTTACATGTTCGATATAAAAATTATGTTTCAATCAAAAACTTTTTTCTTCTTGAAGTAACATTGATAACTGTCTAAACACATTGGCTGTTTACGCTTCAACTGAAACAGAGCTGAACTAGCATGCTGGTGTACAAACACAAGATCACAACACTGTACAATCATTAACACAACGAAGCCAATAGTCTTTTCACAGGCAGATGCTGTAACCTATTATACGTCTTCAAACATTCTCATAATACTTCACTTTCATCTAATTTCATATCAAAGCTTGTTCTTATCAAAGTGTGTTTTATCTTTGGTCTCACAGGACTGGGTAGCCACCTCACTAGGAAACCTGTGAGCACATCAGTCAAATTATGAAAACAGGAGCTCAATTTTTTTCTAAAAACTCCGAACTTGTATCCCCCGGAGTTTTGGATGAAAAACACTTAAAATCAGAAAAAATACTGAGCTTTGTTTTGGTTTTGTCAAATATTACTGACCGAGAGAGAGGTGCCCTTTTCAAAGTGGTGTGGCTACAACTTTTCAAGCATTAAAATTTAGAAATGACCGTGCCATAACATATAGCCATACATATTGTATTCTTTTATCATATTCCCCGGGCAATAAGGCATGCCAGTGCATATGTTGTACCTTATTACGGCCATGCGTTTCGCCATACAACTTAAAAGGTATTGCTAAACATGCGTCATTTTACTAGTTTGTATCCATTTTAGCAATAAAACCATTTAAAAACTCATTCATCACAATCATCCTAGATAAACTTAATAATAATAATAATAATAATAATAATAATAATAATAATAATAATAATAATAATAATAATAATCTTTATTTGTATATATAAATAGATCTTATTAGCCTAGAGCTATTTGACTTGTTTATTTGATGCTCTATTCTTCCTGTAGTGAAAAGACTTCTATAGAGGATCTTCTATAGTTGGCACCCCCTGATACCAGGACTGAGTGAATGGGTGGAAAGATCAACAGTGTGGGTGTGTGTGTGCTACTGTGTTCACTATTATGATGTTGGTGTCAGTTTACATGTGTGTACTGGTGTGCTGGTAGTTCACTTATGTTATGTTGCATTCATGTGTGTGTGTGTGTGTGTGTGTGTGTGTGTGTGTGTGTGTGTGTGTGTGTGTGTGTGTGTGTGTGTGTGTGTGTGTGTGTGTGTGTGTGTGTGTGTGTGTGTGTGTGTGTGGGGGGGTTATGCTAACATAGATGATGCAGAAATTACTTAAGCCGAGCAATAACAATATTCATTGTCCATCTAAATATGGAAAC
Source organism: Ammodytes dubius (assembly GCA_026122265.1). NCBI lineage: Eukaryota > Metazoa > Chordata > Actinopteri > Uranoscopiformes > Ammodytidae > Ammodytes > Ammodytes dubius. The sequence continues at coordinate 31,108,450 of CM047506.1, forward strand.
CAATGTCTGACAATTGGTACAATCCAATATAAAATGCATCACCTCGACCAAACTACATCAGAATTGGGCTAGCAGGAGACTCAGCTGTTGTAGGGACCACATTCTGGGCCACGACTGCAGAGGGCAGAGGGCAGAGGGCTGGGTTTAATACTATGCACTCTGGTACAGTCATTGGCACAGGTGTTGATGGTTCCCAAACATTAAGAAGTTGGATAATTTCTTGCTGTTGGTAGCCAAGGCTTTCAGCATATGTTGAGGCCTATCAGTAGCTAGTTTAGCCTTAAAGGTGCAGTGTGTTTAAAATGACATCATCAAGTAAGTTCTACAAAGTTCTAGAATGCAACGCTCCCTGGTTAAACCCTTTCGATTAATAATAACAGAAGCTACAGTGGCCTTCAAGGATAAGAACAATTCTAAATTTTAAACAATGCACCTAATGACATTCCAACTATGACACTTTCAAGATGGCGGCACTAGGCCTTGGTCCAAAATATGCAGAAATATGGACATATATGAGACCCTTTCTAAGGAAAAAAAAAATAATTCAAAACATTTTTTTCAGCTATTATGCACTAAATTAAATGTACTTATGGATATTATAATTACTTTCTACAAAATCTGCTAGGAAATAAAACCCAAAATTCTACACACTGCAGGTTTAAGGCTTAGTGGTATTTAAGACTTATTTCTACGGAGCGGTACAGTATGGTTTGGTACGGTAGGCCACTGTCAAAAGTCGGGAAGGGTACCGAAATAAACGTATCTATTTCGGTCACCCTTTCGTTGGGGGTACCAAGCAGTCCCAAGAAGGTGGAGCTACAAAGACTGCAGTATGTTTATTGGTCGACAGATCTTAGTGACAGGACAAACACCATGTGTAATCTTTTCGGCTAGAGTGGATCATTTAGTTTTTTGAGAAGGATGATGCAATCAGTTATTTGTTTACTGTGTTGTGCTGCTTTATAGGTTTTAATGTGCTATGTGTGTGTGTGTGTGGTGTGTGTGTGTGTGTGTGTGTGTGTGTGTGTGTGTGTGTGTGTGTGTGTGTGTGTGTGTGTGTGTTTTGGTGGACTGTATATAGCTTGGATTAGTATCAGGAGATGCGAAGCAGGTTATGACTCTGGTGGTTGGCTGGTGGAAGCTGTCCTCTTGGTGAGTTGGTGGTTGGACACAGAAACACCACTATGGTCCGTTCTCATCACAACTCACCCTTGTGCGGCGTGACCAGGAGGTCCAGCGTCTTCTGAGACAAGTTGGGCCAAATGGCCATCATCTCCTTCCGCAGCTCGGCATCCATCTGGTGCTTGTCTGCACCGCCTGGACAGCCCACAGACCAGGGTGAGGCCCACACACAGACATGCACACACACACACATTTGTACACACACACACACAACACACACACACACACATTTGTACACACGCACGCAAACGCACACACACACACAAACACACACACACACACACACACACACACACACACACACACACACACAGCACACACGTGTACACAGTGCAAAGAATGTACAGACCAAAACGAAAGGCCAAAATAAATATATTTAGCCATTCACGCATGTACACATTCACCCAAAACAAAAGAGTTAATTGTTACAGTCAGAATAAAGCAACATTTCTTCCGTATTTGGTGCAATTCTCTGATTAGTAATTATTGAATTTGTTAAAGAGAAAAAGACACATGAATGATCCAGGACCACCCAGGGCTGTCAGACAGGGATGTTAAAGGCCTACTTCACCGGTTGGAATATGAAGGTGTATTGAACTCGGAGATCCTATGAAGTATAAATGTGCAAAAAAAATTGAAATCGGATCATCCTAGCCTGAGAAAAGGCAGAAAGAGTGCTTTATGGTCTCACTGTCTAACCCTACATTTCTCTTTCTGTGATGTCACAGAAAGAGAAATGTAGGGTTAGACAGTGAGACAGTTTCAATTTTTTTTGCACATTTATACTTCATAGGATCTCCGAGTTCAATACACCTTCATATTCCAACCGGTGAAGTAGGTCTTTAAGCGTAAAAGGGAAGATAAAGACACTACTTGAGTGGCCGTACCCTTGGCGATCTTTATGTCCAAAGCCGTCCTGATCAGGGCCATGAGGGTGGAGTTAAAATGCACGGAGTTGTCCTCGGCGACGGGCAGATCCATGCGCAGCAGCCTCTGTGGAGAGCCAGTCAGGATGAGAGGGTGAGAAAGGTACGAGTGTCCTTCGCTAAAGTGTGACGTGCCTGAACCTTTGGGGAGGGGGGAGCGGGTGAGGGGTTTGGGACGGGGTTGAGAGAGCTCCATAGACAACTGCCAAATAAGGTCGGACTGGATTCGTCCAAGTTTTTTTTAGTTAATGTTCCCTGAGACGGGTCAAAAGTTAAGGCAAGGGTGAAGTAGTTGTCGCTAGAATTCTTTTCTGATCAATGTAAGCCTGGCAAGTCAATTTCAACTTGAGGCACTTGAGTTCTTAACAGTCTGATACATTGTGCACCGTATTAAGCTACTGCTGCACCGTTTGCTAGTTTTTAGTAGAGCGTGCATTTGCAACTGCGATAATGTTTTGCTTAAGGAAAGAATAGGTAATTCCCTGCGTCTCCTGTTTTTTTTTCCCAATGATACTCTACCAGACAGCACAGCTAACCAATGACGGGCCATCCGCTGCTAAGCAACTGTGAGAGCCGAGAACCACAAGGAAGAAACAACCAGAGCCAAAATGGCGTCCGACCCAACCAGTGCCCATGTTCCCTGAATGTGTGAATGCAGTGGCGCATTTACACATCTTTGTCGTTACACACATATAGATATATAGATGTATATATATATAACATTAAACATACACCAAACCCCCCCATCCCCCGCCCAACCTCCCTCCCCAGCCACTTACATACAATTATTTGCACAGACTCCAATTAAGGGGCGCTTAATTGGAGTCCTTTGGAGACAAAATAGGTCAAGTGGGGAACAATAAAACAGTATCACTGGAGTAATTCCGCAATTGTTAATCAGGAGACTACAGTTGTTGGATATAACTGAGGCATCTGCCATAGAGCTCCCCCTACCTGTAAGGAGGTTCCCTGCATCTGTCAACATGTCTATACCAAGTAAAACCGATGGAGAAACGTGCGGATAGAACGAGACAAGCCTGGCCCAGCTCAAGAGGGCCGCTTCCCCCGTTCCTATCCCGACTCGTTTGCATCCATCGGATTTACCTACGAACATGAGCGTTGGGCACTTAATGACGGCAAGCACGGCAGCACGATGGCGGTGAGGGTTTGTGTGTTTTCTGAGTGTGTGCGAGTGTCGGGCATGCCCCAAGCCGAGTGTGTACGGCAGGCACAGGGCATCAGCCAACATCCACAGCGCTCGGGCAGGCAGGCAGGCAGGCTCAATGTCGCCATAGCCATGCGACATAAGAGGGCCAAGAACTCATGCAACATCACACAACACCACCCATAGAAAAATCCCACAAACCCCCCGGACACACATAGCATGCGACATGCCTTGAACTTCACTTCACGCCCCATTATCTAAGCCCCAACTCTTCCAACTACACAGCCCACTGTATAACATCCCGCCCCTTGAATTCCCCCCTTAGAAACCCCATTTTCACAATACAAGCAGCCGTGCATCCACGCAAAGAGAGTATCCTCAATCCGACTATCTGGATTGATCCTACTGATTTGACGGATTACTTCTATCTTATCTCTATGTTCCCAAATGTACATATATTTGTTTTTTATACATTAAAGGGGTTCCCATTAGTCTAAAGTCAAATTGGACAGCGATGGTGGTAAGTATTTCATTTCATATCAAGTCAAGATCTCTCTCAATGCCGAGCGAGGTGCCGTGTCTTAAGGGGTTGTCAGAGTTACAGAGGATTAGAGTTGTGGCATTCCCTGAAAGAAGAAAAAAAAATCATAAAAGATCAAAAAGTGATGATTGACGTCCTTTCTGTTTTTTTTTTGTTTGTTTTTTGGACCAACCAGACTTTAGAGTAGTAGTAGTATTGTAGGGTAAGAGGAGGGGGTGTGGGGGGGGGGAGGGGGGTCTTATTGAAGGGGATATATGGTTGGGACAGCTGTTAGTCGAGTTAAACTATAGGTTAAGTCTAAGCTTGGTTCATGAGATGTAGTTACAGATAAAAAGGGAAGGGCGAGAATGAGGAGGAAGAGGAGAAGGATTGTGAAGACACTGAAAGAGTAAAAAGAGGACTCGAGTGTGTCGATAAGAATTGTTAGAGAGAAAAACTGAGTGTGTGTGTGTGTGTGTGTGTGTGTGTGTGTGTGTGTGTGTGTGTGTGTGGTGTAAGTGTGTGTGGTGTGTGTTGTGTGTGTGTGTGTTGTGTGTGTGTGTGTGTGTGTTGTGTGAGTGTGTGTGTGAGTGTGTGTGTAGACAGAAGAGGAAGGTTGAAAAAATTACAGAACGAGACAAGAGTCGAAGACGAAGACTAAAAACAACACTGACATAACTTTTTTTCTTGAGAAGAGGTCAGTTAAAAAAAAAACAAGATGTCGCGGTCTGCAGTATACACACTATTTTCCAGTAAGGGTGAAGAGGCCTTGTAACCAACCATTAGGAAAGTCAATAAAGAACTTTGCCAAAGAGTTTAAAAAAAAAATGAAAAACTCCAAAGATATATCTAACGATCACGATCTCTATTCTGCCACAAAAAAAAAAATCACTTTCGGATCTCAAAATTGTCTGTTTCATTGAGATTGTACCAATGAATACTGGCAGGCTTTTGATGGCTGAGGTATGGCTGTATGTGATGGGGCCGCTGGTAAATACAGGTTGACATACTGGAGGGAAAAGAAGAAGAAGAAGAAAAACGGACAGAGAGGAGAGAGGTAAGATGGAGACAGAACGGATGGACAGAAGGATGGTGTGAAGGAAATGAAGATGGAGGCTGAGTGCAGAGACAGACCAGTGGATGGAGAGGTAGAATGAAAAGTGCCAACGACTGAATGCTTGAATAAGATAATAATTCCTGGTCAAATAGAATATAGTCTGTCTGTCTGTCTGTCTGTCTGTCTGTCTGTCTGTCTGTCTATCTATCTATCTATCTATCTATCTATCTATCTATCTATCTATCTATCTATCTATTACTATCTATCTATCTATCTATCTATCTATCTATCTATCTATCTATCTATCTATCTATCTATCTATCTTCTGTGTGATGTCACACGTGGAAAATGTAGTGTTAGACAGTGAGACATAAAACACTATTTCTGCCTTTTCTCAGGCTAGGATGAACCGATTTCTAAAATGTTTGCACATTTATACTACATAGGATCTCAGAGTTCAATACACCTTCATATTCCCACCGGTGAAGTAGGTCTCTTAAAGATATCGTTAATTTGGATTGATACGCCCTAACTATTTTCAGATGCTTTACTATCATGCATCTAACTCCCCACAGGGTTCTTTAAGGCTATCTATCTATCTATCCATCTATCTATCTATCTATCTATCTATCTATCTATCTATCTATCTATCTATCTATCTATCTATCTATCTATCTATCTATCTATCTATCTATCTATCTATTATCTATCTATCTATCTATCTATCTATCTATCTATCTATCTATCTATCTATCTATCTATCTATCTATCTATCTATCTTTAAGGCACCATATTCTTTCGACACTATATTGTTGTATCTGAATATCAGAAAAATGAAAGAAGAGAGAGAATGAGAGAGAGAGAGAGAGAGCGATAGATAGAGAGAGAGAGAGAGAGAGAGAGAGGAGAGAGAGAGAGAGAGGAGAGAGAGATAGAGAGAGACAGTGTTGGACTCTACTGAGGTGGAGAGACAGAGTGGACAACAGACAAAGAGACAACGGTTGCTAAAATACACATTTTTTTTAACCCTGTTGGTCAATGAAGTTTCCTTGAGTGTCAAAAAACTCATATCAAAACAAAAACAAAAAATATATATAAGGTCCAGAACTTCCCTACTCATTTATTATGCATAGTAGTTATTTATTGTCTTATTTGACAGTGTATTTGTGGTTCTGTGAGCATGTGTGCGCTCTAAAGGAGGAGCCAGCCACAGGAATAAGAGACACGGAGGACTGAAGACAGACACCCTTGCCTGTCCTTCTGTATACCCGCATCGTCAGCATATAGTCGACTCTTAAAGCTGCAGTGTGTAGAATTTTGGGTTTTATTTCCTAGCAGATTTTGTAGAAAATAATTATAGTATCCATAAGTACGTTTAATTTAGTGCATAATAGCTGAATTTTTTTTTTAGAATTATTATTTTTTTCCTTAGAAAGGGTCTCATATATGTCCATATGTCTCCATACTTTGGACCAAGGCCTTGTCACCAGCCATTTTGGAAGTGTCATAGTTGGAATGTCATCAGGTGCATTGTTTAAAATTTAGAATTGTTCTTGTCCTTGAAGGCCACTGTAGCTTCTGTTATTATTCTAAAGGGTTGGGGTTACCCAGGGAGCGTTGCATTCTAGAACTTTTAGAACTTACTTGATGATGTCATATTACACACTGCACCTTTAATATGTTGTGTGTATGTTTGCCTCAACACTAACATTGTCCTTTACGTTTCTTACTGTAGAACAATGGACTTGGTAAACATGAATTTATAGTTATTAATCTAATTATAATTACTACATCATTTGTTGCTCAGAAAGAATCACAAGCGATCGGTTGTTCTGGGGTTCATAAATGTAGTGCAAATATATTCATATTGTTCAACCCCAAAATATTAAAATCAACAATTATTTTTTAAACAATTGCCAACAGGCGCAAAGGCAGGAGATTACAAGCGTTATTCAAGTTCCTGTTTACTACATGCAAGTGGCAGAATGGAGAATATGAAAATATGAATTTAAAATCTCTGCTTTGCTTTTTTGAAGTTCTTAAATTTGTCATGAAACAAAGCAAAATCCTTCTTTTTTTTTTAAATTTTTTTTCCGGACTGGATTGTGAGTATGTTTGTTGCTCGTGTGTTGTCTGAGTGCGTGTGCGTCCGTGCAGGCTGCAGAAGGGCTGGCTAAAGCCTCCCTCTGTTCCCTTACTCCTGCGGCCTGACAAACGGGAGGCAAAAAAAAAATGAAAAAAAAAAATCGGAAAAAAAACTACCACTTCACTATCACTTCACTTCACTGCACGACAAAAGCCCATCAGAGAGTAGAGGGGAGAGCGCTCACCAACCACCACAACCAACCACTAACAGACAATGAGGACAACACTGCTGGGACGATGGGTAGGGGGTGTAGGGGGTAGGGGGTAGGGGATAAGGGGGGTAGGGAGGGACAGAAGGAGGGTGGGTGGTGGGTTAAGGTGGGGGGCGAGTCTACCTTATAGGCCACCCGGGCGGGACACCTCTTCCCGAGGCCTAGCGGCGGACACATGTGTCTTAGCATCTGATACATGTCTGTGTAAGTGATCCGGCCGCTGGAGTTGGCCACAAACACACACACAAACACACACACACACATCACACGCGCACAGACACACACACCACACACACACACACACACACACGGGCATTCAAACACACACACACACACACGCACAGGCATTCAAACACACACACACGCGACAGACAGACAGACGAAACGGACGACGTGAAAACGAGTCAAATAAAAAAATGAGGGGCGGGGGAGAGGGAGGTGTGTTTGGGAGGTGGAGACATTAGGGGGAAAAAGTAAAGGAACCAACAAAGGAGAGGAAGAGGGAAGAGGGGGAGGGAGGGAAACAAATACACAGAGGTTATTGTTCTGATCGCTGTGGATATGTGGTTGCTTTGGTGAGAGAAGAGAGAGAGAAGAAGAGAGAAAGAGAGAGAGAGAGAGAGAGAGAGAGAGAGAGAAAGAAAAGAGAGAAGAAGAGAATCGAGGTGTAGCCTGGCAAGACCAACATAATCTAGTGCAAGTTTCACATTCGTTTCTCTCACCGCGGAACAGCCTGGGGTAGGAGTCTGCTTTAAAAAAAAGGCCGGGCCAATCAGGGACTCCCGTTCTGACCTCAATGTCCATCCCCGATAGTGGAAGGCAGCTTCTGATTGGTTCGTGTGGCCGTCAATCAACAGCCTTGTAATGCTATAGTCGTATCTCACAAGCTTATTCATTGACCCCTGTTGACATCAATGACTGCATGAACCAATCAGGGGCTGCCTTCCACTAGCAGACAGGGCTGGCCTTTCCACGTAGATTGTAGAAAAAGCACACACCACACACACACACACACACACACACCACACACACACACACACACACACACAACACACACACACACACACACACACACACACACACACACACACACACACACACACACACACACACACACACACACACACACACACACCACACACACACACACACACACACACACACACACACACACACACACACACACACACACAACACACACAACACACACAACACACACACACACACACACACAGCCTAGACTGATCCAGCAGGAGAGAAACCAATGTGACGCTTGCACAAAATATCAGGTCCAGGTCTCAACTTTTTAAAGTACGAGGGGGGGGGGGGGGGGGTTTGTTTGAACATCTCTCCTATGTCTGGTATATCGTAAAATAAAGAGGAGAGAGAGAAGGAGGAGAGGAGAGAGAGGAGAGAAGAGAAGGTTGCTGAAGGAGAGTAAGGGTTGGAGGAGGTGGGGAAGAAGTGTTATTTAGTTTAGTAAGTTAGTTGTTGTTCGAGATACCGTTCTATGCGAGATGAAAAGGGGGGATATTTTTTTTCTGATATTTTTTGCTTGTTTATTAGTTTTCTTGGCCCTCTTTCGCTGCTCGAATAGAACTGGCAACGTCGGGGCTTCTTAGCAGGCAAAAGAAAAGCACCGCTGCTGCCGAGATCGGAGAGAGTGAGTCACAATGAACAAGTCAATGCAGCAAAGTTTTACTATAAGGCATCTGAGTGTCCACCAGTAACCCCTTCAATGCTCACAGCTGTGCCTAAACAGATGTTCACGGGACCCTCTTATGTTCCCTCCCCAAAATAATGATAGGGAAAGGGTTGGGATACCTAGACAGTGCTGGTTAGTGCCCTATGCTTTTTTTTTTAGAAATATCAGTTCAACCTCATCAAGGAAAAAATTGTCTCATCCACTTACCTCCTGTGGTATAAATAAATATACAGCTCTGGAAAAAATTAAGAGACCACTCCAAATGTTCAGTGTCTCTCGTTTGACTATTTATAGGCATATGTTTGAGTAGAATGAACATTTTGGTTTTATAATATAAACTACTGACAACATTTCGATCAAATGTCAATACATTTTTTGTCATTAAGAGCATTTTCATTAAGTAATGTAGAGATGAAGATTTAAGAAATATCCAGACTGGTCTCCTAATTTTTTTTTTGCGGGAGCTGTACAGTAATCGTGGGGTAATAAGCCAGACCGAATGTCCAGAAAACCTAAGCATAAACCTCTGAAACTTTTCTGCATAGCTAGATACCACCAGGGGGTACGTGGTAAAACATGCTTTTTGTTAATGATTCGGTTGAACCGAAGACTGCAGCGCCTTAAAGGAAATCTGGACAGTCATATAAAGCAAAACGCAGATCATGTCATAATCAAACATTCTTATTCCCACGATCCTCTGTGACACAGGGAGTCAGTGAGGGGTTTGTGGTGGACACAAGACCTTTTCCATGTCCACAGTCCCCCCCCTGAACCACACACACACCCTGCCCCCCCCCCCCCCCCGCTCCCCCCCTTCCCTGCTTTCCCCATATGCCAGACACACACACAGAGCAGGTTTGGTCAAGTATAGTATAGTATTTGTTTTCTTATTTTAAAATAGGCCTACTTTAGTTTACTTATAATTTTTTTTTTAGGAACACAAACAAACAACTGAAAAAGTGTTATTATAGTATTTCAGGTAATATTGCATGTGAGATACACAAGCTCTCTACTGAACACATCGCAGGGGAAATAATGTATGTGTGTGTGTGTGTGTGTGTGTGTGTGTGTGTGTGTGTGTGTGTGTGTGTGTGTGTGTGTGTGTGTGTGTGTGTGTGTGTGTGTGTGTGTGTGTGTGTGTGTGTGTGTGTGTGTGTGTCTGTGTGTGTGTGTGTATGTGTGTGTGTGTGTGTGTGTGTGTGTGTGTGTGTGTGTGTGTGTCTGTGTGTGTGTGTCTGTGTGTCTGTGTGTGAGAGACAAATAATGTCAATTGTTTTGACCATGCCGTTGTTGTTTCATTTTACACAAAAGGTAAGCTACAGGTTGAAAATGCAAAGGTGAATCACTCTATATTTTATCTGTCCGCAAAAGAAAATAATTTATTCACTCATAGTTGCTCATTTTAGCCAGATATTGCTGCTGGTTTTGGCCTTTTTTATAGTGCAAAGGACATTGCTGATTGTGAATGGCCTTACGATCACTTTTTCCTGATTCCTTAAAAATCCACTATGGCACTGACTAAACCTTGGACAAGCAATCAGCTACAGCTCTGGAAACAATTAAGAGACCACTCCAAATGTTCAGTGTCTCTCGTTTACTATTTATAGGCATATTTTGAGTAGAATGAACATGTTGGTTTTATAATATAAACTACTGACAACATTTCTATCAAATTCCAATACATTTTTTTTGTCATTAAAGAGCATTTTCAATAAGTTGTGTAGAGATGAAGATTTAAGAAAAAATCCTGGACTGGTCTCTTACTTTTTTCCAGAGCTGTACGGTATTTAGACCAAGCCCTCTCTGTGTATGTCTCTGTACTACTAACCCCACCCCCCCTCCCTCACCCAGACCCCACCCCCCACCCCAGACCCAAACAAGAACAATGCACATTGCTCCACCATTTTTCTGCCCAGGCAAACTTAGACAGCAAGCAGAAGAAAAAGACAATGGCTGACTGGAGTTTATAGACTCGAGTGTTTTTCCCCATAAAACTAAATGAACAGTGAACACATCTGTTTCATTCCCCGAGCAGCTCACTCAGAAGACAAATAGCGAGTGCAGTGCACCACTTCATGCTTCACACACTTGTTATTGGTGTGTGTGTGCGTGCGTGTGTGTGTGTAAGAGAGAGAGAGAAAGAAGAGAGTGTGTGTGTGTGTGTGTGCATTTCTGCATTGTCCCAAACATTCTCATTGTCATATCAGAATGCATATACAACAGAAACCCCGCCTTCCCCCCCAAAAAAAATGATTCAATGGGTGAGAAT
>CM047506.1:31127130-31132130 GCA_026122265.1 Ammodytes dubius
AAGCACAATTCAAACTTGAGGCAGAAAGGCAGCACTCACCTGCATGCCTATGATGGCGTAGATAAAGAACAGCATGGCAATTAGCAGGCACACGTATGGCAGAGCCTACGAGGGACGAGACAGAGAGACGAAATATTTAAAGGAATACTTCACCCATATGGAATCATTCTATAATTATAAAATCGCTATTATAATAATATAATGAATGAGGTTTTTCTTCCCTCAGTCTTCCCTTGGCCCAGCTGTCCTGTTAATCCTAACCCTACATTTTACCATTTTTGATGTCACACATGGAAACATGTAGGGTTAGACAGTGAGACCATAAAACACTCTTTCTGCCTTTTCTCAGGCTAGGATGAACCGATTTCTAAAAATGTTTGCACATTTATACTACATAGGATCTCAGAGTTCAATACACCTTCATATTCCCACCGCTGAAGTCGGTCTTTAAAGCTGTCAGGTGTTTTGTGACGTAACAGCCCCCTGTAAACCAAATCCTCCAAATCCTTCTATATATGTAATTTGGGGAGTTATTTTTTTAATTAATTAATTTATTTTAAATCCCATTGAGACCGGAGACTCTCTTACAAGGGAGACCTGTTCCCATTTACACGTTACCATTCACACACACATTCATACACCGATAGCAGGCTAACTATCGACATCCACACGAGGCAAGGTGGGTGAAGTGTCTTGCCCCCAAGGACACAACAACCATGACACAAGTGGCGGGGCGGGGATCGAACCGCCAACCCTTCGATCATTAGCCGACCCGCTCTACCACCTGAGCCACAGTCGCCCCAGCTAGTTACATGATAGTAAAGCATCTAAAAAATTGTTTTATCGATCCAAATTAAAGATAATTGTCATTTAATTTTGATAAACTTGACAGAAATTGCCTAAGATTGTATATTTTGTGTGCATGTGCTTTATACAGTATATCTACTAGCGACTGCTCATATTGGAGGTTGAATAATGCTGTGAAAACGGCCTGTTCAACATGGGAGTCAATGGGAAATTGCTCTGTTGTGAAACCTGCCTCTAGTGGCCACTTGGCGAACTGCATTTTTGTTGGTGTCACTTCCGCATTGGATGCTGGTAGAAATCACTGTGGTTGGGGGTTGGTGCGTATACTATATTACTAGCGACTGCTTACCTTCAAGGTCGAAAAAATGCTGTGAAAACGGCCTATTTAACATGGGAGTCAATGAGAAATGTTTCGGGTTTCACCTGTATTTTGTGTCCGTGTGTGTGTGACTGTATCTACTAGCTACTGGTCAATGATCAAATTCCTTCGTGATGTTTCTCTACTTATGACATCTATTGCAGCATGTCCGTCCTGGGAGAGGGATCCCTTACTCTGTCGACTCTCCCTGAGATTTCTTCAATTTTTTTTATTCCCGGTAAAGGGTTTTTACTGGGAGTTTTTTCTCAGCCGAGCTAAGGGTGTAAGGGCAGGGTGTCATATTGTATCATATTGTATCATATATCATATATGTATGAAATGTAGAGCCCACTGAGACAAATGTATTTGTGATTTTTGGGCTATACATATAAAACTGATTTGATTTGATTGGATTGCTCACCTTGAAAGACTGTACGAAGGTCCAGAGCAGGATCCTGATGGTCTCTCCCTGTCTGAGCAGCTTGACCAGTCGCGCCGCTCGGAACAGACGCAGGAAGCTCAGGTTTATGAAGTTATTCTACAGCGCAAAACAGCAAAACACACAGTCACTTTCACAGGACACACTAAAAGAAATACGGCTAAAATCTCCCGCTAACAAAACTCTAAAAACGGGTAGAAAATAGCGTAAGGAAAAGGTATAGGGCAAAGAGATTTTTTAAACGAACGAAATATAACCAAATGCAAACGTAATGGATCTTAGGAGGTACAGGTAGAAATGAGAGAAAGATAGAGAGAAGGATAAAAACGACAAATACAAAGTATAAAGGAGAAGAAATTAATAAAAATCATAAGAGTTCAAAGGTCGTCATCCAATCTGGTACAGCAGAAAGTTTTTTTTTTTTTTTTTTTTTTAAGAACCAAATGCACTGATTTCAGGGGGACGAGCAGGCCACACGAGATGGAGCACAATGCACACACTGCCTGTCAACCACACACACACACACACACACATGGGTACACACACACACACACACACACACACATGGGTACACACACACACACACACACACACACACACACACACACACACACACACACCACACACACACACACACGGGTACACACACACGCGCGTACATGGTTTCAAAAACATGGTTTCAAAAACATGGTTTCAAACACACACACACACACACACACACACAAAGAGTTTGGCTAACGGTTGTCTCATGACACCAAAATCTTTATATTTTTTTGGGACATTTTTTTTTTTAAATGTTGTTATTTTTTTTAACAGTGTCACAGAGAAACTAATAATGAAATGTCCAACAGCCCAACTCCCTGGGTTGGTCCTGGCATTGTGTGGTTGACAGGCAATGCTTTAAAGGGAGGATGAAGAGGGAGAGGGGGAGGGGGAGGGAGGGAGGGGAGAGGGAGAGAGAGGGGGAGGGGGGAGGGAGGGAGAGAGAGGGGGAGGGAGGGAGGGAGGGAGGGAAGGAGGGAGAGAGGGAGGGGAGGGAGAGAGAGAGGGGGGAAGGAGGGAGGCAGAGAGATAGAGAGAGAGGGAGAGAGAGGGGAGGGAGGGAGGGGAGGGGGGAGAGAGGGGAGAAGGAGGGAAGGGGCGAGGGAAGGGAGAGAGAAAGGGGGAAGGAGAGAGGGAGGGAGAGAGAGAGGGAGGGAGGGAGTAGCAAACAGCCAGTGTTGCTACAGGCATGGTCGGCATGGCAGCGATACTTTGTGGCCCACATGCAGACCAGCAGTAGAGCCAGTCAGTCACTTACTCACACATTCATCTATCTATCTATCTATCTATCTATCTATCTATCTATCTATCTATCTATCTATCTATCTATCTATCTATCTATCTATCTATCTATCTATCTATCTATCTATCTATCTATCTATCTATCTATCTATCTATCTATCTATCTATCTATCTATCTATCTATCTATCTATCTATCTATCTATCTATCTATGCACTTTTATCTGTGTATATATGCTACTTTTTATGTTTTTCAGAAGAAAATTAGCCAGTGTGGCTACATGTAGCACATTTGGTCTCTGTTGTCCATGTTGATTAATGCGTGCTGTTGATTGATACTAGCTGCTAATATTGTCATGCTAACTAACAGCTATGCATTGTTATGCCGAACATTTAGACTGCTTGATAAACATATGAAAGTTTCTCGTAGTCTCTTTAACTATGGTTTATAATTGTGCAAATCTCAACAAGTTTTTACTTAATGTTTATAGTGTATTGCTAAGTAAATGTAATATGTCGTATTCAACCTAAATCTACAAAAAATATGATTTTTAAAGGTCTCATCATTCAGGGGCAGCACATGCACATACTGGGGTCGTTGGGGAGCGAGTGGGGTGGAGGGGGGGGGGGGGGGACACAGACGGACACATGACCAATGAGGCAATGCAGCAGCTTTAGCTTTGAGAGATAAATTACAAACCAACCAGATTCTACATGTGCGCAGATGTAGAAAGATGAATGTGTGGGGGGAGGGGAGGGGGGGTTTCAATTATTATTATTATTTAAAAAAAAATGTTGTAGCACATTTTTTTATTTTATTTTTTTTGGGGCAGGAGGACAAGGGGCCAAAGACACACCATCACCAAAGGCATCATCATCATGACATCATTATGACATCATCACAGCACCACCACATGTTGCACGGATGGAGAACACGATGAAGGATTTCATAGTGCATTTTGATTGGATGGATTTTTTTTTAAATATAGTTTCAGAGGAGAGGAGAGGGGAGGGGGGGGGGTAGAGAGAGAGGGGAGTGGGAGTGGGGGGGGGGGGGGATAAAGTAGAGAGGTTTTTAAAGAAAGCATGTAAAGAGATAGAAGAGGGACACAGAATCATTATGGGTGTCATTGGAGAAAGGCAAGTGAGACACAACTACAGTCAAAATCTAACAAACAAACAACAGTTACCCTGCGTTCCAAATCACATACTCTTTCTTTTTTTCATAGTACAATTGAGGTGCATGTATTGGGACATCCTTAATCTTTTTCTGGCATACTGAATAGTAGGGAAGTATGGGAATTGGAATGCAGGGTTAGTGAGTAGGTTGAGATACATTGTGTTCAGCCCCTCTTTGGTGCAAGCACTTCTTTCATAATTAAAAATTAAAAAAAGTCTCAATAAATGAATATATCTACAAAGATAAATGAACAATTCTAACATGTTGTGTTATTATGTGTTTGAAGAATTTGTTTATGTAAATCACAAACGTCAATTGTGAACTGCATTTCAATAAAATAGAAAGTAACTATAGGCAACCAAACAACCTGCCAATTCTAGCACTATGTCTGTCTGTCTGTCTGTCTGTCTGTCTGTCTATCTGTCTGTCTGTCTGTCTGTCTGTCTGTCTGTCTGTCTGTCTGTCTGTCTGTCTGTCTGTCTATCTGACAATTCTAGCACTATGTCTGTCTGTCTGTCTGTCTGTCTGTCTGTCTGTCTGTCTGTCTGTCTGTCTGTCTGTCTGTCTGTCTGTCTGTCTGTCTGTCTGTCTGTCTATCTGACAATTCTAGCACTATGTCTGTCTGTCTGTCTGTCTGTCTGTCTGTCTGTCTGTCTGTCTGTCTGTCTGTCTGACAATTCTAGCACTATGTCTGTCTGTCTGTCTGTCTGTCTGTCTGTCTGACAATTCTAGCACTATGTCTGTCTGTCTGTCTGTCTGTCTGTCTGTCTGTCTATCTGACAATTCTAGCACTATTTAACACATCTTCTGCAAAGCTCTACTGTAGTGTTCTCCTCACCACGTTATCTACTTCAAACTGACAGAGAATCAATCAGGTGTCAGTAGTGATCACTTCACAGTTGGTCACAGCAGACCACCTGATACCAATTAATGT
>CM047506.1:31147130-31157130 GCA_026122265.1 Ammodytes dubius
GTTCCTGGGTGTATTTCTTACTGGTATACATTCAGGAATACACCAAAACTTTTTCTGAATGAATTCACAATTTAATTATTTTGAGACATGAATTGAAAAGAAAAGGCAATATTTTCATTTGTAGTAGTATGAATGTAATGTTATACTCAGCAAATTAAAACATAGATCTGATGAGATACCAAATCAAACCCTTTAACCCTCTGAACCCTAAGGGCATTTTCTCGATTTTACATGCTTTTATAAATTACCATTTTAGAGGGCAAGTAGATAACATAATACCCAGGTGATTCATATCAAAATGTTCACAAGTTTGAAGCGAAATTGTCAAAAACTTTTGCGATGTTGGGATGGTTCTCGTGGCATGTGATTAACAACATAATCACATGACGCCAATAAAGGAATGGAACGAGTCGGCGAGAATGAGTTTCAGACGATTAGAAGAACAAAGAAAGAAAGAGAGAGAAGCCATTTTTGATCCGGGTGTTTTGGAAGGAGCAGAGCAGAGCGGGGAAGGGAAAGGAAGGGAAGGGACAGAGTAAATCACTTTACCGGGTGCTAGTCCTGTCCAGTTTCACCGAAGAAGACAGCGAGAGTCAGTGACAGCGACAGAAAGAACGACAGAAGAAAAGGGAAGGAAGGAAAAATATATATAGGAAGACAAAACAGACACAGACACAGACACAGACAGAGACACACATTGATAAAAAGAGACCAACACAGAGAAGAAAAGAGAGAGAGAAAGGGGGTTTGGTAGAAAGAGGAAAAGAAAATACATCTATATGAGAGACAGACAGAGAAGATAGATAGACAGCAAGATGGACATACTAACCTGCTAAGAAAACAACCCCAGCCTACTACTAACACAGATCGTAAACATACCAATATACACCCATCACTCCCTCCCATCCAACCCCCCCCCCCCACCCACACTGATCCCCTTGTCTCCATGACAACTGGTTGGGATGTCTACATACATACACACGTCCAAATTCAGCCAAGTGGAGTTTTGCGCGCTCTGTTATATCGTGAATCTTACAGTATATCCTTGCACATTGCAAATGGTAAATCATAGCACCAAATAATTTTTTTTCAGTTGGATTATTTGCCAACACTGTGTCATATATTTACATTGACTTCTATACATCTTAACTTAAAGTCACTACGAGGAACTTTTCTGTTTGTGTTGATTGTAGTGCCCCCCTTTGGACACAAGCGGTTACTGTTTTTATTATATATATGAATAGATCTTTGCTAGCACGTGTTGGCTGCGCGTGCATTTGTTAAGAAAGCGAGTGAAAGAGAGACAGCAGGAACGCATGGCCATGAGGTAATGTATTTATACATTTATATAATAATAGTTTTCTTTTTTCGATGGTCTAGTTTACTGTTAGACGTCATTTATGAGCATCAGGTGAAAAATTAAACTGTTTCATAAACATGTAAGAGTTCCTCGTAGCTACTTTAAGCTATCGGTACTTTTCTAAAATCAACACCTCGCTATTAACTCCACCAGAACTTAACAATCATCTTTAAGAATAAAATCTAAAACAACAATTTCTCAAAAGAATTCTAGCCATGCAAAAAATCCTCCTCCTTCCCTTTGTCTGTCTGTCTGTCTGTCTGTCTGTCTGTCTGTCTGTCTGTCTGTCTGTCTGTCTGTCTGTCTGTCTGTCTGTCTGTCTGTCTGTCTGTCTGTCTGTCTGTCTGTCTGTCTGTCTGTCTGTCTGTCTGTCTGTCTGTCTGTCTGTCTATCTGTCTTCTGCTATGCTCTAACCATCTCTATGAGGAATTACCTTCACGGTTGGGAACTCGATTGCTGCATCCATTTACACTGATTCTTATCTTATCACACCATAATGATCAATTAGACCGGGGCCTACAGCACACAGTCGCCCCCATTAGATCTGCAATCATCTAGTGGGGAGTTTTATCAAAGCTCTTTTGCATGCACATTTGCACAAGGAGGGGAAGGGGTGTGGGGAGATTTTAAAAAAAATGGCGGTTTCAGGATTTCTTGTGTACATGTTATAGTACATAAGCAATGCATACCCCCAGGACATCCCATGGGTGAAAACTCAAGAAACCCAGATTTGTGTGTATTGTCACACACACACACTCTCTCTCACACACACACACACACACACACACACACACACACACACACACCACACACACACACACACACACACACACACACACACACACACACACACACACACACACACACACACACACACACACACACACACACACACACACACACACACACACACACACACACACACCACACACACCGTCAACAGAAAGCAAAAGGCGTTCACACAGTAGTACCGCGACAGCATGCAGTTCTAAGTCACTAATTTTTTTTTTCATTCAGCGTTTTTCTGGAAGGATGAAGGTGGTGGCAGAAGCGCAAATTGTTGAGTTTTTAAATTAAACCCTCAATAGAAATATGAAGCCATTGCACTGCGACCATTGTAACACCTTCTCTCTGTCTGTACAATGGTTCTGTGCTGTACCTGCTTTGAAAACAAACGCCATGCTTCAAAGGAAATCGTTTCATAGATATAGGTATGTGTGGAGGGAAACTGTACTGTATAGCTCAGCCCGGGAGCAGATGAGTTTTGGGAGGCCAAGGAGGGCATGGGATAGAGGGATGAAAAGTGGAGAGAAAAAGAGCTGAATACAAGTGAGATAATGAGAGGGGGATTGAGAAAATTGAGAAGGAGAAGAGAAGGGAAAAGGAACCAGCAAAGGAAGGGGGGAAGGCCTCTTTATTTTTTGTCTGGGAGTCATGCTGTGGTGGGCGCAGCGGGCGGAGCGACTTTTTTGTTGGTGCTGATTGGTGCTTTTTTAGCCTATAAGTGATATCTAACTTTGATTGAACAATTTCACGTTTTTTTTGTTGCTGTGTATTTATGAAGTTCACTTGTTTCCCTGGAACCTTATAGTGCTCAATGTGTCAATGCTTTTAAACCGTCTAGTTGTGTTAGTTTCATGTTGACTATTTTGTTTTCCAGGTCAAAAATGACTGCTTAATTGTTTTGTTATAACTTTTTATCAACTTAAACCTGCAGTGTGTAGAATTTTGGGTTTTATATTTCCTAGCAGATTTTGTAGAAAGTAATTATAATATCCATAAGAACATTTAATTTAGTGCATAATGGCTGAAAAAAAAATGTTTTGAATTATTATTTTTTCCCTTAGAAAGGGTCTCATATATGTCCATATTTCTCCATACTTTGGACCAAGGCCTAGTGCCGCCATCTTGAAAGTGTCATAGTTGGAATGTCATCTGGTGCATTGTTTAAAATTTAGAATTGTTCTTGTCCTTGAAGGCCACTGTAGCTTCTGTTATTGTTCAAAAGGGGTGGGGTTACCCAGGGAGTGTTGCATTCTAGAACTTTGTAGAACTTTCTTGATGATGTCATATTACACACTGCACCTTTAAGTTATTGTGATTGCCTCAGTAACCTGGATAATAACTCAAAATTACACGTTTCAGAAGAATGTGTGCTTTTTGTACATCTGATTCTGTATGTACAGTATTAGAGAACGATCAACATTTCTCGAACTTCAACACAAGTGTAAAATGTTCAATCAGAGTAACATATCGTTTGAAATTCATCCCACCTTGTCTCCTGAAAGCTGTGCTTCAAAAAAGCTTGTATGTGCACCTTTCCCATCCTGCTTGGTTTACTTCAGCCACTGTTGGTTTCCTTACACAATATTCAGACTGCAAGCAACATGAATCAAGACGGTCTAAAACTGGAGATCTGTGTGTTCATTTTTTTACATATTAGGACATTAAAAGGTGAAGTGAGCGATATATTTATGTTAATATACGTGTTAAATCGCTCTATATTCATACAGTGATCATTTATATAGTGTGCACGCTTCATAACACAGGTCTCTCAGTCACCCGATCTGCGTGTAATGTGTTTATAATGTTGTGTGACAAAGTTGTAGCTTTTCTGTCTATCAAGTCAACCATTGTCAACATTGGCTGAGGTATTTTTTGTAGTTGCTGGCAGTGTGAACTTATAGGGCCGGTTTCGCAGACATGGATTAAGCCTAGTTCTGGACTAAATTGTACTTTCAATGGACAATCCCCATTCAAAATTCCATTTAGTCCAGGGCTAGTCTTAATCCATGTCTGTGAAACTGGCCCATAGTGTTACAGTGACAATAACATTCAGAAAAAATATATAATTGCTTTAAAAAGATATAAAAAAGAGGTGTACGGTGTGTGTTCAGACTGATTGCAATAGTCGACAAGCAAGAAGGGGTGGATGTGGGTGTTGCAGAATGTTTAAGCTTCCATATGTCTTCAGAGTAGGGGAGAACGGGGTTATATGTCACACGGGTTGGTTGTCACAATGTGTAAGGTTGTCTTTGATGATTCATTTCTTCTTTATTACAATAAGTTAACAAAGTGAGGGGTACACATTTCAAGCCAACACATTAAGCTTCAATTTAATGTAGGAATGGCTATTGAAAGATGTTTAGGTGATGAGCAATTCTCACTAGAGTAAAAAGTGTGCCGACTAGCCCCGGCCTCCCCTACATACCGCTTGACAGATATAGGTGTCCCTGGTTGGAAGCATATGCACTGATTGTACAGCTAGGACCGATCTAGACACTTAACTGAACCTTTGGTCTTCATGTTATTTACCAAGATTGGGCTTACCTTTTTCCTCTTACGAGATGTATAATTCACTGAAGTCAAGCAACGTCGGAATAAGTTTGATTTTTATGCTCAAATTAAAGGATAAAAATAGCATAGCATATTTTTAAATATTTTTCTTATTGCCAGTAAGAAATTGCCATGAAAAGACCGAAAACCCAAATGTAATCGGGATATCGGTAAGTAGTGAGGGATTGTCTGGTTTATACTTTTCATGGAATTTGTAGAAATAATAATAAAAAAAAACATAAAAACAATTCCAACTTGTGCATCTGGATCTTCTTGAGCTCATGCCACCTCAAGCAAATCTGGATTTATTTGTGTCATTCATGTTTTCCATTGACTGTTTTATAGGGAACGGTTTCACCTCTTAAACTCGCTTTGCATTCAATCTGAACACACTGTAAAGCCCAGTTCAGACCAAAGAACACCACGCAACGAGAACGCAACTGCGAGCTGGCCTGACGTTCTAAAATGGACCTGGGATTGACATATATCTCCTGAGTTTCTCAATTTCTTTTTAATCCGGTAAGGGTTTTACTGGAATTTTTCTCACCCGAGTAAGGTTGTAAGGCAGAGGTGTCATACTGTATGGAATTAAGCCATGAGAATGTCTATTTGTGAATTGGCTTACAATAATGATTGATTTGATCGAAATCTTTGGCACGGCTAGCTTCACACTGCTGCTACTTCTGCCCCGCGACGGTCTAAAACCGTCTCGTTGCAGGTCGTTGCGAGGCGAATCTTTGGTCTGAACTGGGCTTTAAAAAAAAAACAGTAGCCATTAGATCTAAGATTCACATATTTACATATTTTAACTGAAAGCACATTCTATGCCTGGGACTGACCTCGAAACGTCAATAACATATTTAAAGCTGGGGTATATGATTTAGGGAGAAAATAGCAATTGGGATATAGAGATTCAAATCCAAATACCTCAACCGCTCCACTTGTTCTCTTTGGTCCCTCCCCTATGGTCCCTCCCTGACACGCTCTACACCAACAGTCAGTGCCAAAGTGAATGGACAGTCCCAACAGCCAATAAGAACAGAGAATCGGAGCCTCGCTCTGATTGGTCAAAGTGTACAGCTCATGTTAACTTTGACCAATCAGAAATCATATACCCCAGCTTTAACACATGTTAGGTATATATCGTTTTTTCGAGTGATACCATCTACTGGGTCACAAACTGTGTTCGATTTCATGCAGTCACCGAGGCAGACATGCACCAAGCATCCACCCAGCTAAGAGAGATGCACACACAAGCTTCTTTCTCACTTGCTTCTTTTCAGTTTTTTGTTTTTTTCCCCTCCCACACTCAAACACACATTCGGTCCCTCCAATCGTATATATCATACATATTTAATCCATATGTATTTTGCCACCGTATATATATACCACCTCAGCATAATAACAAATCATTCCACCCACCTCCGCCCTGCCCCAGCATGCCTCCCTCTCCCCTCCCACGTTCAGGCTGACTTCCCTGGGTCGTGCAGAGGAATTAGAGTTAAATACCTGCGCCTCCGGGTACGTTAACATGGTCAGAGGTACGGGGGAGGTTATGTGTGTGTGTGTGTGTGTGTGTGTGTGTGTTGTGTGTGTTGTTGTGTGTTTGTTGTGTGTGTGTGTGTGTTTGTGTGTGTGTGTGTGTGTGTCTGTTGTGTGTTGATGTGTGTGTGTGTGTGTGTGTGGTGTTGTTGAGCATTTTGTGTGTGTGTGTGTGTGTGTGTAGAGCTGTGTGTGTGTGTTGGTTGTGTGTGTGTGTGTGTGTGTGTGTGTGTGTGTGTGTGTGTGTGTGTTTGAGGTAGTTAGTGTGTGTGTTAGTTTGTCAAAGAGAGTGTGTGTGTTGAGATTTACATGGTCAGAGGTAGGGGTGTGTGTGTGTTTGTGTGTGTGTTTGTGTGTGTGTGTGTGTGTGTGTGTGTGTGTGTGTGTGTGGGTTAGTTTGTTGAGTGTTGTGTGTTGGGTTGTGTCAAAGAGAGAGAGAGAGATAAAAGAGAGGGGGGGGGATGGTGAGGCGATGTCGTCCCAATTCCTCCCAGTCGAGAACAGATACGGTAGCCTGGGCACTTAAAGGGTTAAAGGTGTCTGGGGCGCCCTCACCCCCAAGGGACTGACCGACAGAGGGGCTTCCAATGGGGGGGGGGGGGGGGGTAGGTTGTGGTTGGGTTGAATGACAGGATGTTGGCCTTAATGGTTGTTAGATTAGAGAAGTTTGGATGATGGAGCGACAGATGGGTTAGTTATGGACCATAGGGGTTAGGGTTCGATGTTAGACAAGGCAATGGAGGCTGGTGTTGGTTATGGTTAACAGGGACAAGCTATAGTGAGCAATGGTACTGGTGACACTTGTTCCTAACATACAGCAAATACATTCAATATTAGCACGCTAACTAAGCTAAGCTAAAATGTCGGACCTAAAAACCTGCTATATATAAGTATATTCAAGTATAATCATTGAGTACAGTCTTGTAGTTCTGTTAGCATGGATGTTGACTCTGCTTTGAATCAGGAAGTCATTTTTTTTAAGAAAGCTTCCTGAAGTTGGACCAAGATTGGATCATGTTCTCACGACACAAACATACAAGAGATCGTTTGAAACCAGCAAAGACCATCATGTCTTCAACAAAGTATTAGCGTGGTTGTTTTGGTCCTCACCTGAATGCGATTGTTAGACTGGTTCCTTCTTAAACTGCAGTGTGTAGAATTTTGTGTTTTATTTCCTAGCAGATTTTGTAGAAAGTAATCATAATATCCATAAGTACATTTAATTTAGTGCATACTAGCTGAAATTTTTTTTTTAGAATTATTTTCTTTTCCCTTAGAAAAGGTCTCATATATGTCCATATTTCTCCATATCTTGGACCAAGGCCCAGTGGCCGCCATGTTGAAAGCGTCATAGTTGGAATGCATCAGGTGCATTGTTTAGAAATTAGAATTGTTCTTGTCCTTGAAGGCCACTGTAGCTTCTGTTATTATTCAAAAGGGTTGGGGTTTCCCAGGGAGTGTGCATTCTAGAACTTTGTAGAACTTTCTTGATGATGTCAATTACACACTGCACCTTTAAGTATCATATCGTTGTATGAAGACATAGGTGTGTTGGCAGGAAGAACTGGATTGACCATGAGGAACAGATTTTGCATGGAAAAGTGTGTAGTTTTAAATGTATAATAGAGAACAAATGATTTTTGAAGCAAATCAAGCTTGCCCAACCTTAACCTAACAAACCTAACACTGAGATAATTCAGGTGATTCAATAGTCCCTTTGTTCAATTATTATTGCTATTATTTATCGTTCTTTTCTGTTTGTTAGGAAGAAGATGTCAAGTGGATGAGTTAGGAAAATTACGTTGGATGTGTTAAATTTAACGAGAGATGGGAGAGGAGATGGATGAATGGATGATTTCTGAGAGGAGGAGTTGAAAGATATCTTGAATGAAAACTGTGGAGCCGCACTTTTCTTTGGAAAGTGTCGGTAAACCAAAGTTTAGGGTTTTTTTTCGGATGCAAGAAAAGAGTTAGGGATGACTCACGGCCTGGTTGGTTGGATTTTACCAGAGCGGATTAGCCAGTAAAGGGGGGAAGGGTACAAAGGAAACGGGAGCGAGGAAGATTGGGACAAGAAAATGTTGAGAAACGAGCAGGTGTTATGTGCTATATTGTATTAGGTTAGACAGCAATGGGGAATGGTGGTGAGGATTGGTTTTGAGGGTGAGTTGTTTGAGCAAGGTTTTAGGGGGTTTGGTGGAAGGTTGAAAGGTGGGTGAAGACGGTTTAACCTACACTCTAAAAAAAACAATTCAACCATCAGAGCTTTTATGCCTCGTGAGCGGTACAGTTTTATTACCGTAGGGTTTGTTTTCGGAATGTTAACCCTAAATATGGCTTGCGTTTCCAATGCCGACAGTAAAAGTACTTAGTAGGCTGGGTATATGCCAGATGTCGATAGTTAGGCCTGCTATATCGGTACATGAATGTGTGTGAATGGTAACGTGTAAATGGGAACAGGTCTCCCTTGAAAAGAGTCCCTGGTCTCAATGGGATTTACCTGTATAAATAAAGGTTAAAACAAACAGTGTAGCCCGCCAATAAATTAAATGAAGAGGAAGAACGCAACACAGTAACAGAGAGCTGATGATTATGTCGTCCAATCAACAGACTGCAGTGTGTAGCTCTACCCTTTTGGGGCTTTTTAGACGGCTTGGTACCTCAATCCCAAACAAGGCTTTACTGGTTTACTCAACTGAAATATGGAATAAAAAGTACGCTGCATAAAAAGTAAGGATATCTGCGAAATTAATCGTTTTAAAGGAGTTCCCCAAGGCACCATCTGAGGTCCCCTAAAGATTACAGCAACAACGAAAAAGCTACATTTTAAAGTTACAAGAAATCCTTTTCTTTTAGAGTGTAGGTCAGAGGTGTGATGGACATTTAGTAAAACATTTAGTCAGGGAATCGCGGGTTGGTTTTTTTTCCAGATGAAGGTGCAGATGAAACGTAGAGAAAGACCTGCTGATACGAAGCCATGTGTGAGAAATGAGCAATGAGAAGAAGAGAGAGAGATGGAGATATATGGAAATGGAGAAAAGGAGTGGACTTTGGAGGGAGGGAGTTAGAAAGGAGACAAATGGATGAGGGAAAACTGTATTAGAGAAAGAGAGAGAGGGCAGATGAGAACAAAAAGTGAAGAGAAAGAGAGAGAAGAGAGAGAGAGAGAGAGAGAGAGAGAGAGAGAGAAGAGAGAGAAGAGAAGAGAAAAGAAGGAGAGTGCGAGAGAGAGGAGAGAGAGAAGACGGAAGATACTCTATATAAAGCCATCCATTATCATTTAAAAACACAACAACCCAAATCTTATCATCATTCTAGCAATTTATAATTTAATCATTTTATTTTGTAAACTACTTTTTTAGAAGGGTTTTATGTAATTTCAACTTGGAAAGTGTGCCATGGAGTGTCATGTTGGAATGTACAGTCAGTTTAAAGTAGAGTTTTTTGAAGGCACTTAGCTCGATTAAAAAGGTGGTTACAGGAGTGTTGAGATAAGAGGGGTGATAAGATATATAAAGAAACACAAATCAGCAATATAAACCAATTAAATCTGTAGAGATATAAAGAAGACATTGAATGGAAGATATAAGACTTAGAAAAAAATAGAGCAGAAGGAGATACAGAGAGAGAGAGGAGAGAGAGAGAGGAGAGAGAGAGAGAGAGAGAGAGAGAGAGAGAGAGAGAGAGAGAGAGAGAGAGAGGGAGAGAGAGAGAGGGAGAGAGAGTGGGAGAGAGAGAGAGTGTAAGACAGAGATACAGATA
>CM047506.1:31162130-31164630 GCA_026122265.1 Ammodytes dubius
TCAGGGGCAAGTATTTAGTTTTTAGTTTTTGTTGTTAATGTCACCACTGGTCGATTGAAACTGAATTGCCCTACAGGGATAAACAGTGGACACAGCATCTTAAGTGCTTCCTAATATAGAAAAAGTGGAGAGAGAAAAAGGCAGAGTCTTTCGACTGACATTCCATCTGTTTACCATTGCTTATCCCTGACTTTTTTTTTTTTTTTTAAGATTTTTTTTGGCATTTTTATGCTTTATTGACAGTGCAGAGAGACAGAGGTGAAATGGGGCAGAGAGGGGAGTGACATGCAGAGAACGACCGCGGGTGGGAATCGAACCCGGGTCTGCTGCTGGGCCCGGCCCGGGAGGGGGACACCTTACCAACTGAGCTAAAGGCGTCCCCATTTATCCCTGACTTGTGCATTACTCACACTAGGAAATTAATTTTAACTGTACATTACATTTTTTATTTGTTACTATTACTACTCTGTGTATTATACTGGACTGTTTTTAATGTTTTTATACAGTATTATATTTGTCTTGCTTTCAAGGTTTTTACCGTATGGTGACCTTGAGTGTTCACAAGGTGCCAGCATATAGAAAATATATTGTTATCATAATTATTATTTGTATTAGTGTTATTAATCAGGGGCATAAAGAATGAAACAAAGATGGAGGGAGGGAAGGTCTAGGAGGTAATGGAAGGGGAGAGAGTTTTATGAAAAACAGCAGCTGTAGCGCCATATGTCATGAGATGATACGCACCGTGTTCTAGCAGTTTGTCCCAACACGTACAGAACACACCGGCAAAGTATGGAGGTGTGCACAGTAATACTTTAATGTCTACTATACTTTTATGTCTCTCTGACATATCCGGTGTCCTGTTTATTGTTTTTTATTCGCTGTATATTGTCTGTTATGTGTTGCTTAGTGTGTGTAGGACTGCTGAACTGAATTGCCCTCTGGGATAAATAAAGTTGTTTGATTGATTGATTGATTGATTTACCGGTAGGTTCTGTATGTGTTAAGAAATAAATTCTGGAATTTACATTTTTTAAATCACCTGCTACAAACTTTCCCCTTCAGAAAACAATGACGTAACTAATTTCTTCCTAGACTTAGTTTGTTAATGTCTGACATGCTTTTTGATGCCCTACATGTTGACAATCCTAGACAGACAGACAGACAGACAGACAGATAGATAGATAGATAGATAGATAGATAGATAGATAGATAGATAGATAGATAGATAGATAGATAGATAGATAGATAGATAGATAGATAGATAGATAGATAGATAGATAGATAGATAGATAGATAGATAGATAGATAGATAGATAGATAGATAGATAGATAGATAGATAGATAGATAGATAGATAGATAGATAGATAGATAGATAGATAGATAGATAGATAGTTCACTCACTTTCTATTTCGATGCCCTCTCTTGTCCTGGTTGCCATGGCGGTGTCTTCTTGCCTTCCGCCCCTCCCCCCCCTCCTCTCCCTTCTCCCCCCCCTCTCCCTCTGTTCCCCTGGACCGGTGTCTGTGGCTGGTGGTCTCCTCCCCGTCCCGGGCTGCTGTGGCTGTGGCCCTACGGTGCTGCCGGGACCTCCTGTGTTGTTCATGGTTGTTATTGTTGGTCCCACCCCCTCCCTCTCCACCCCCACCCCCACCCCCGCCCCGCCCCCCTCCATGTGGTGGGGCGACACGCTCCTAGCCGCTCGGTTACGGTGCCGGTGGCCTCTGTGACTCCTGTGGGACAATGTTAAAATGTACATGTCAGGATTATTCTCTCCACAATAATTCCGATTAACACGGTAGATATTATCACGATCCATTTTTTTTAAGATTATTTTTTGGCATTTTTTTTTTTTTAGTTTTTTTCTTTTCAACAATATTAAAATGATGGTGTTTGTGTATTAGATTGCATGTCCTCAATGAGATTATTGTATGTTTTATAATTGTAGTGTCTTAAATGTTCAAGAAAACAAAAGAAAACAAAATGAGAATATTCAAATGTACATGTCACGATTATTCTTGAAACAGATTAACGATTTTATCAGGATAAATTTGTTTCGGCATTTTTGCTCCTTTTTTTTCTGACAGAAAGACAGAGATGAAATGGGGCAGAGGGGGGGAATGACATGCAGAAACTCAAATTTTATGGGGGGTACTTTGCGCCCTCTCCCCCCCATAGAAGCTCAGTCCTCATTGTAGCTGACCCGGTTCAAATCCAGCCCGTGGTCATTCTCTGCATGTCATTCCCCTCTCTGACCCATTTCATCTCTAACTCTCCAAACTGTCTAATAAAAAGCAAAGAATGCCAGAAAAAAAAATAATAATTTAAAAACCGGTCACTAAATGGAAGGAGTAAAAAGTTGCCTTCAAAGTCAAAGCCAAAGTCAGATTTATTCATATAGCACATTTAAAAAACAACATTGGTTTACCAAAGTGCTGTACAGAAATACAATACTAAACTAATAGGCCTATAACACAGCAGTTTACACAGCAACAGTAT
>CM047506.1:31187130-31189630 GCA_026122265.1 Ammodytes dubius
TCTGACGGCTCGCAGTGTCCGCAAGTCCAGCTGGGAACCCACCGAGGACAGAATACTGCAGGGAGAGAGAGAGAGGAGAAGGGAGAGAGAGAGAGAGAGAGAGAGAGAGAGGAGAGAGAGAGAGAGAGAGAGAGAGAGAGAGAGAGGGGAGAGAGGGGAGAGAGGGAGAGAGAGGAGAGAGAGAGAGAGAGGAGAGAGAGAGGAGAGAGAGGGAGAGAGAGAGAGAGAGAGAGAGAGAGAGAGAGAGAGAGGAGAGAGAGAGAGAGAGAGAGAGAGAGAGAGAGAGAGAGAGAGAGAGAGGGAGAGAGAGAGAGAGAGGAGAAGAGAGAGAGAGAGAGAGAGAGAGAGAGAGAGAGAGAGAGGGAGAG
The DNA here is from genome assembly GCA_026122265.1 of Ammodytes dubius. NCBI lineage: Eukaryota > Metazoa > Chordata > Actinopteri > Uranoscopiformes > Ammodytidae > Ammodytes > Ammodytes dubius. Next base: position 31,187,499 of record CM047506.1, read on the forward strand.
GGGAGAGAGGGAGAGAGGGAGAGAGAGAGAGAGAGAGAGAGAGGGAGAGAGAGGGAGAGAGGGAGAAGGAGAGAAAATACATTAGTTTAACGGGCTAGTTAAAGACCTACATAGTTTTTCTTCCCTCAGTCTTCCCTTGGCCCAGCTGTCCTGTTAATCCTAACCCTTACTGTGATGTCACAAGAAGGAAACTGTAGGGTTAGACAGTGAGACCAAAAACCACTCTTTCTGCCTTTAATACCTTCTTCCACCGGTGGGAATATGAAGGTGTATTGAACTGTGAGATCCTATGTAGTATAAATGTGCAAACTTTTTTTAAATCGGTTCATCCTAGCCTGAGAAAAGGCAGAAAGAGTGTTTTATGGTCTCACTGTCTAACTCTGACCCATCACATTTATCAGCATAGTATGTGTCTAAACTTATTACATACCAGAGTGATTTTTTTTGGGCATTTTCAAGCTTTATTAGACAGTACATAGTTGAAATGGGGAGACAGTGAGAGAGAGAGAGAGAGAGAGAGAGAGAGAGAGAGAGAGAGAGAGAGAGAGAGAGAGAGAGAGAGAGGAGGGGGGGGATGACCTGCAGTAAAGGTCCACGGGTCGGATTTGAACCCGCGACCACTGCAACGAAGGCCGGAGCCAATATGGTACGCGCTCTATCCACTACACCACCAGAGCGTCCCATACCAGAGTTAACTTCCTGTGCTACTGCAAAATTGAAGAAAATCGATCCCATAGTAAAAAAAAGAGCTATTTTAATGCACAGCCTAGGCTCTGTAAACTCTGTATGTAAACAAAACTAAATACAATGGGGGAGAAAGCAGGACTAAATGCAGCCCATAGAAACACTAGGGTTGCGTTCCGAATCGCATACTTTCTACTATAGTACGGTAGAAAAAAGATTTAGGATGTCCCGATTCTTGTGGCCAGATTTAGGATGGTTAGAAGTACCCGGATGTCCTACTTCATGCGGCCAAGATTGTTAGTGTTGAAAACTGCATCCTATTTGGGCGATTCTGACCCACAATCCAGTGCGCACGCGAAGTGACGTAACATCGACGAAGCCTCCATATGAAAACAAACGGGGACGCGACGGATATAAAAGCAAGAGGCAAGATCAAGGCGCAATGTTATGATGAAAATAAGAGAGAAAAGTATGTCCCAAGTATGCCTACTGCATCCTAACTAGATTCTTTTTATCGTCGGATGTAGTATGTAGAATAGAAAAAAGAAAGAGTATGCGATTCGGAACGCAACCTATGTAACGCTACCAGCTGGAGGAAATGGTTAGAAGCCAAGAGAATGAACGAGAAACAAATTCAAGTGAACTGGAAAAATCGCCAGAGTGGCACAAAAAGTGACTTTATTAATTTAGCAAAATCTTTTAAAATTTGGCATCTCTTCCTTGTTCTATCCACACACACACACACACACACACACACGCACACACACGCACACACGCACACACACACACACACACACACACACACACACACACACCACACACACACACACACACACAACACACACACACACACACACAGACACACACACCCACACACACACACACACACACACCCGCAGAAACACACACACACAACCCTCTATCCAGGTTGGTTTGCTAATTCCAGTAAGAGGTCATTTATTAACAGACACTGTAGCAGCCGCCAGCCAACTGCCCGTCATTCACTCAATAGCTTTTTAACTAAAGGACACTTTGCAAACCTCACACACACACACACACACACACACACACACCACACACACACACACACACACACGCGGTCCCTGTGTCAATAGGTTTTTAACTAAAGGACAAGCGTTGCAAACCTGAAAAACACAAAAACAGCGGACCTCAGCAGAATCAGCCTGAACAGCCTCAGGTCCAGTAAAGATCCAACTGTACACACACACACGCACACACACACACACAGGCGACACCACACACACAACACACACACACGCAGGCGCACAACACCACACCACACGACACACACACACCACGACACACCACACACACACGCACACGCACACCACACCACACACACACACACACACACACACACACACACACACACACACACACACACACACACACACACACACACACACACACACACACCAACCCCACAG
>CM047506.1:31232130-31234630 GCA_026122265.1 Ammodytes dubius
GTGTGTCTGTCTGTCTGTCTGTGTGTGTTTCCTCTGTGTGTGTGTCGTGCATGTCTGTCTGTCTGTCTGTCTGTCTGTCTGTGTATGTGTGTCTATGTGTGTGTCTGCTGCGTGCCAGTGTGTGTGTGTGTGTGTGTGTGTGTGTGTGACCTTAGGGCCCGCCCCCTTTCACAGTGACAGCACCAATCACACGTCTTGCCCGACTGACACACTAACTATCGTGGCAGAACCGGCTGTCAGTCATGTTGATTGGCATTGATGCTGATTCTGCAGCCGCGTCCCATTCACAAACACTGGACTGTGTTTTATAAATAGTAAATGGTAAATGGACTTGACGTATATGGCTCTTTTTTAGACGATTTTCCACCCCCAAGCGCATAACATTTCTTACCACATTCACCCATTCATTCATTCATTCATTCATTCATTCATTCATTCATTCATTCATTGTAGCCCTTGTTAACCCAAATCCACAATATTTGAATCATCTTTGCATCTGCAGAGCTCTCCTACAAACTTGCTAAGACCTTTCACAACCGAGCTTGATGTCTGCAGTGCTGCTTGAATGTCCCGCCCCCCTGCCAGAGACTGCTAGAGGGGCTGGCTGCGACCTGAGGGCCCACACAGGTGTATTTCAAGCTTTTAGTGTGAGTCTACACACCCCCAAAACTACACAGGAGGATACATTTCAACCCTCACAATCTCACGTGGTTTGACATATATGGGTGTACCTGCCAAGTTCTTAGTGCTTTGCTCCAAGCATCATTAACAAGGGTCGCATGTCCAGTGTGTAAAATTCCTAGCCTGGTGCTACCAGACCATCGTACTTCATTTAGCCTGGTCCTACCAGACCATCGTACTTCATTTAGCCTGGTGCTACCAGACCATCGTACTTCATTTAGCCTGGTCCCACCAGACCATCGTACTTCATTTAGCCTGGTGCTACCAGACCATCGTACTTCATTTAGCCTGGTCCCACCAGACCATCGTACTTCATTTAGCCTGGTTCTACCAGACCATCGTACTTCATTTAGCCTGGTGCTACCAGACCATCGTACTTCATTTAGCCTGGTCCCACCAGACCATCGTACTTCATTTAGCCTGGTCCTACCAGACCATCGTACTTCATTTAGCCTGGTCCTACCAGACCATCGTACTTCATTTAGCCTGGTCCTACCAGACCATCGTACTTCATTTAGCCTGGTCCTACCAGACCATCGTAATTAATTTCATTTGTACAGAAGGTCTGGAATCGCTCTATTGACAAACGTTAACTCACTTGAAGGCAGGTGTCAGCTGAAGTTTAAAACTATTGGATCTGCCCAGTGCCACTCTGGATCTGCCAACCAATCACATAACGTTTGGTCGTGACATACAGTATCTCACAAAAGTGAGTACACCCCTCACATTTCTTCACATTTTTCTTTATATCTTTCCATGGGACAACACTGAATAAATGACACTTTGATACAATGTAAAGTAGTCAGTGTACAGCTTGTATAACAGTGTAAATTTACTGTCCCATCAAAATAACTCGACACACAGCCATTAATGTCTAAACTGCTGGCAACAAAAGTGAGTACACCCCTTTGAAAAAATTTACAAATTGGGCCCAAAGTGTAAATATTTTGTGTGGCCACCATTATTTTCCAGCACTGCCTTAACCCTCTTGGGCATGTAGTTCACTAGAGCTTCACAGGTTGCAACTGGAACCCTCTTCCACCCATTTATGACAGCATCACAGAGCTGGTGGATATTAAAGACCTTACGCTCCTCCACCTTCTGTTTGAGGATGCCCCAAAGATGCTCAATAGGGTTTAGGTCTGGAGACAGGCTTGGCCAGGCCATAACCTTTACCCTCAGCTTTTTTAGCAAGGCAGTGGTCGTTTGGAGGTGTGTTTGGGGTCGTTATCATGTTGCAATACCACCCTGCGGCCCAGTTTACGAAGGTTGAGTGCACGTGGTCAGCGTCGTACACAGAGGTTGGCTTTGGAAAATAGACGTATGAGTGCTGCCAGCATTGCTGAAGGGCTTGAAGGGGTGGGGGGTCAACCTGTCAGTGCTCAGACCATACGCCACACTCTGCATCATACTGGTCTGCATGGCTGTCATCCCAGAAGAAAACCTATTCTAAAGATGATGCACAAGAAACCCCACAAAAAGTTTGCTGAAGACAAACAGACTACGGACATGGATTACTGCAACCATGTCCTGTGGTCTGATGAGACCAAAATACATTTATCTGGTTCAGATGGTGTTAAGAGTGTGGAGCGGCAACCAGGTGAGGAGTACAAAGACAAGTGTGTCTTGCCTGGAGTCAAGCATGGTGGTTGGAGTGTCATGGTCTGGGGCTAAATGAGTGCTGCCAGCACTGGGGATCTACAGTTCATTGAATTCTAACATGTACTGTGACATACTGAAGCAGAGCATGATCCCCTCCCTTCATAAACTGGGCCGCAGGGCAGTACTGCAACATGATAACGACCCCAAACACCCCTCC
>CM047506.1:31244630-31264630 GCA_026122265.1 Ammodytes dubius
ACACACACACACACACACACACACACACACACACACACACACACAGCTATGAGAGCCTCCAGCCGTGATTTATCTGAGCGGATCTGCTTGCTACACGCCAGACAGATGAAGCCAAGTCACCAGCTGAGCGGTTAGTGTGTGTGTGTGTGTGTGTGTGTGTGTGTGTGTGTGTGTGTGTGTGTGTGTGTGTGTGTGTGTGTGTGTGTGTGTCCATGCATCATTTATATGTTTGTTTACCCATGTATAAGTGTTAAATGTAATGATTTCAGCCAGCAGCCACTGTATGTTTCTACATAATCTGCCTTTATTTGTATCCAACAAGACTAGACAGAATTTATAGTAATATTTTTTTCTTAAGGAACAAACACTACAAAACTCTCACATACATACTCAAACACACACACACACACACACACACACACACACACACACACACACACACACACACACACACACACACACACACACACACACACACACACACATACACACACACACACACACACACACACACACACACACACAGGCAAACAAGTGTCCACACTCATTATTAGATTCTCACACACACACACTGGATCAATTAAATTTGCATTGGAAACAAAATGTTTTGTCAAAAGATCAATTAGGTCAGGGGTGGCCAACCCGCGGCTCGCGAGCCGCATGCGGCTCTTTGCCCAGCTTCGTGCGGCTCTTCAGTTCATATCAAATTATGTGATTATAATTTTTTTTTTTTTTTTTTTTTTATACTTTTTTTTTTGTGTGGGCCTATGTGTGTGCATGTTCGCAAACGTTTCATGCGGCTCTTACGTTCGTTTTACATGTTGTCTATTATTTCATTTTTTATTTTATTAATGTGTAGGCCCTATGTGTATGCCTGTTCGTAAATGTTTAATTGAGGACGCAACATAACGTTCGCAAACGTTTGGTGCGGACGCAACATAAAACTGCCCGCTCAGCTTGGAGGGAGGTTTTCCGTGAGTAAACTATTTGTGTCAAGTTCGCTCCGAAACAGAGTGGGAGAGTTCATATTTTTTGTTGAACGTTATGGCAGGCCATTCTGCCTTATATGCCAGGTGTCATTTGCGCATTTCAAGGCTTCAAATCTTCGGTGCCACTTCAGCTCTCTCCATGCTAAAAGTAAGTCCCACAAAGCAACATGCATAGTAAGAGAAAAACGCTATTTTAAATTGTTATATTTTTGTTTGTGGACTTGGTTGAACTGAGAGTTTGTGTGTGAGGCAGTGCACACAATGTTCATTGTTGAAAATGACTGCCCTGACGTCTTAGTACTGTAGGAGTCCAGTCCTGTCATTATCACAGGGGCGGCCTTAACGATCTGGGGGCCCGTTTCAAGTCCTAGTGTGGGGCCCCCTGTTTTTTTTTTTTTTTTTTTTTTTTTTAAATAAATAATGCATGTGCATGCATGTGCAAGCTCCCCGCGGAAATAAAAACGCCCCCCCCCCCCCCCTGAAATCTTACTGGCCACCCCAGTGCCCCCCCCCCAGTTCAAATGTTATTTTTTTTTTATTTTCATTTTATTTTTTTATTTACATTTTTTTCCTGATATGTAGCCTAGTTCAGAGATGATATGTATTTTTTTTTCTTTCTTAACTTTTTTTGATAGGTAGTTGCCAAGTTCATCACACAAACACTCCAATCCACTGATATGAGATCAGTTTGCAATTTTCAATTACTAAATTAATGGTAGGACTGTGGCCACTAGAACTGGTCTCTGGTCAGCAAAGGTCTTGAAAACAGCATAAGTGTGCTTGTGACATGCGTGCCACCCATACACGTGTATGGGCACGTGTCCCAGCAGATTTTTGAAATCTGAATAAAAAAATTAAAGTTTGTAGTTAGCGAGTGTAACATGTTCTTAGCAAGGGCAGACTTTCATAAATAAATGTTTATTTTTTTAGCAAGATATTTGGTCAAAAGCTAGTGGTCATCCGTCCCTCTGTGCAGTTGTTAGGCATCTGGCTGCTAGCAAGTTATGTTGTCTTGCTAATTTTACTATTCATCTGAGCTGAAATAAATATTGACTTTTTCCTTTATTATCTTCGCCAGAATGCACCAGAATGCTTAGATTACATGTTAAAAACACAAAAAAATCTTCTGGGGGGGATGCCCCCAGACCCCCCTTCAGGGGTTTAGTTTTCTGACAAACATTACAATGGATACTAACATGATTTGGGCATTTGGGATTATAAATCATCTTTGAATTGGTTGTACAGCATATCACATGGTATTCATTCAGGGGTGCGATGGCCACCCCACTCTAACTCTGTGGCCCACCTTGGCCACCCCCAGTCAAAATTTCCTGGAATCGCCACTGTGTGTACCCGTGTGTACGATGTGGCTCTTTGCAGTAACACAGTAAAAAATGTGGCTCTTTGTCTCTGACTGGTTGGCCACCCCTGAATTAGGTGATCAAAAGCACATGACGTACATTTTCTTTTTTGCGATTTTATCAAATAATTCATAATAATTAATATAGTAATGTATCAAGAAATGAACTAACAGAAGTTACAGCTAATTTAATTATTTTTTTGAAATGATTGATTTTAGTTTAAGGGGTGGCAGTGGCGAAGTGGTAAGGAGTTCGCCTCTGGTGTGCAGGGTCGGAGGTTCGATCCCCCGTCTCCCCGCCACATGTCGAAGTGTCCCTGGGCAAGACACTGAACCCCGAATTGCTCCCGATAGTTAGCTTAGTTAGCTTAGCACCCTAGCCTACCCTGCGTGGTAGCTGCTGCTATTGGTGTATGAATGTGTGTGTGACTGGGTGAATGTGTACAAAACAATGTAAAGCGCTTTGGGTCTGTGAATAACGGAGATAAAGCGCTATATAAGTCCATTTACCACTTTAAATGTAATATTGATGGACATTTCATGGGATCTTCTCGACCTTTTTTATAATCTCGAGTCAAGGGCAAAACCAGTTTGTAAACGCTGCCATACTGAGAAATACAGAGAGACTTTTGTGGAGCTGATAATAGGCTTCATTACCTTTGTGTCAACTCGTTTGGCGATGGCTTTACTGTAACAAACTTTAATTGATAAGAAAAAGTTATGCACTATAGCTTTACTGTCTTCTCTCTCTCCCTTGCTGCTAAACACTGTCTAACTCTCTCCGCTTGTCTGTCCCTCACATACCGGAACCCAGCAAGCAACGTGTGAAACCTGCAACGACAACACACGCGCGCACACACACACACACACACACACACACACACACACACACACACACACACACACACACACACACACACACACACACACACACACACACACACACACACACACACACACACACACACACACACACACGCAGGCAGACCGACCTTACTAACAGGGGACTATCGCTGGTACCAGCCAAGTGTGGCAACCTATTTCTGGTCATTTAAAAAATAAAAAAACACAACAGAATATTTAGTTTTAATGTCTTCTGTCATAATATTACTTTAAATGTGTTTTTACATTTTTTTTGAAGAATTTGCTAACAGTGGACTTGAATCATTGGGTGACATCTAAGAGTGGACTCCATTCACTGCATCAATGGAGCTGTCTGTGTCTATTGTTTCACTCAATGAGTGTTTGCTTGCTGCAGTTACCTCCCTTTGTTATTTTTTAAGATAGATTATATACCTTTAACTTTAACACAAACTAAACATATGTTACAAATACTATGAATATAATCATGGCCACATGTTGCAAATAAATATCAAATAAGAAGTAACTTGTTGGATGCACTAATATCAGGGACATAGCAACAACATTTTCCTTATCCAAGCCTTATCTTTATTTAAAGGAATGTGTTCACAACGTTACATTCTAAAGATTTATTAAACCACTAAAGTTTATTTTGCGGTTATAATTTGCTACTCCAGCATTATCCATAATTGCATATTACTTTTTCTTCTGTCAGTCTTCACAATACGAGAGGGGACTTTCAAGTAAACTCTTAATTTTCTATTATAAAACATATTTAGTGGTGCTGACTGGATGAACAGTGTGCTGAAACATTTCTTGACTGGTCTGCTGACAGCAAGTAGCAAGTAAAAAAGTTGATTTGCCGATTACATGCAGAGTGGGTGACTGAGAGATTGGAGTTATGAAACTAGCACACTATATAAGTGATCACTGTATAAAAATAGATATGTATAATTAATACATATATTTTTTTAAAGGTTTTTTTTACGATAGATAAACGACAGTGGGCACAAGCGGAGCGACATGTGCAACACTCTAACTACAGTCACATGAGCTGAACAGTTCACAACACCTGCAAAACCCATTCCAAGCAACACACTATTCACACACATCTCAAAACACAAACACACACTGTCAATCAGAACACACAGAGTAAAAACACCAGCATCAAACACCAATAAACAAATTACAAACGTTTACTCATTACAGTTTGAATAATGTGAGTGACTTGAATGAACTTGAATTTCTAGTGAAATCTTAATTGTCTATTATAAAAAGTATTTAGCGGTGCTGACTAGATTAACAGAGGGCTGACACATTGGATGACTGGTCTGCTGACAGCAAGTATCTGTTGCTGTTTGCTGTGATTTTTAACAATATGTAATGCACATTATGGAATAAATCAAAACACTGCTATTACTTTTAAAATGGTGAAAATATGCATTTTAATTATGCAAACTGGATCATTCTTAAGGGGAATATAATATAAATGTAGTCTTAAATGTCTGTTTGTTATACATATTGACCCTACAGTCCTAAATTGTATGGAATGACAGGAGTCCCCATTTAGTTGGCACTAATTGACACAAGTTCCCTCTTGGTTAGGATGGAATGATATTCACACTCCATCATGGATGAACAAGACTTTGGCAGATCAGTAATACATATGAAAATAATCTCAACTGAATTTGAGAATAGTTATAACACAACATATACTTTGAACATGATTTGTAGAGATTAACATGTTTTAATATATATTTGGTCTGCTGACAGCAAGTATCTGTTGCTGGTTGCTGTGATTTTTAACAATATGTAATGCACATTATGGAATAAATCAAACACTGCTATTACTTTTAAAATGGTAAAAATATGCATTTTAATTATGCAAACTGGATCATTCTTAAGGGGAATATAATATAAATGTAGTCTTAAATGTCTGTGTGTTATACATACTGACCCTACAGTCCTAAATTGTATGGAATGACAGGAGTCCCCATTTAGTTGGCACTAATTGACACAAGTTCCCTCTTGGTTAGGATGGAATGATATTCACACTCCATCATGGATGAAGGAGACTTTGGCAGATCAGTTATACCTATGAAAATAATCTCAACTGAATTTGAGAATAGTTATAACACAACATATACTTTGAACATGATTTGTAGAGATTAACATGTTTTAATATATATATTTGGTCTGCTGACAGCAAGTATCTGTTGCTGGGTGCTGTGATTTTTAACAATATGTAATGCACATTATGGAATAAATCAAACACTGCTATTACTTTTAAAATGGTGAAAATATGCATTTTAATTATGCAAACTGGATCATTCTTAAGGGAAATATAATATAAATGTAGTCTTAAATGTCTGTGTGTTATACATATTGACCATACAGTCCTAAATTGTATGGAATGACAGGAGTCCCCATTTAGTTGGTACTAATTGACACAAGTTCCCTCTTGGTTAGGATGGAATGATATTCACACTCCATCATGGATGAAGGAGACTTTGGCAGATCATTAATACCTATGAAAATAATCTCAACTGAATTTGAGAATAGTTATAACACAACATATAATTTGAACATGATTTGTAGAGATTAACATGTTTTAATATATATTTGGTCTGCTGACAGCAAGTATCTGTTGCTGGTTGCTGTGATTTTTAACAATATGTAATAGACACTTTGGAATACATTAGAGGTGCAGTGTAGTTTTTTGTAGTGGCTATACTGTGATGAATTATGAAGCAATATTTATTACAGACTTGGCCAAGGAGAACCGGACTGCAACTCGGGTGACTTGCACTTCAATTCTGACAGACACTTCCTGAGAGCTGTGTATTAACCTTGTGCTATCTCTAACACCTCCTTGGCTCGGGCACCAAGCGTACCAATGTTTTGGTTCAGAGCTGAACACAGTGAACCATAACATTCTGGAGTCTAAGGAGATGAGACTTTATCTATACAACTGACCTAAGTGTCTCCTACCAGTGTCACCAGGCTGACCTAGTGTCTGAGATATAGACAAACACACAAGACAGGCATAAATGTACTATACATCTCTACCATTAATATTAACCATACTAAAGACTGAAAATTCCCTCACAACATGTACTTTAAGTTCACTGTATGGAGGTAGTTTAGGGCAGAAAACCAGTCTGCATAGTGAACACCACATTATCCCAGACAACAACAAAAGAGACAAACAAACAAAAGAGAGTTTATTGCCCTTTGATTTCCATCCTACTGGCACACATTTTTTTGAATTTTTTTTGTTACTTTCCTATATACTTTATTTTCAAGTTCTGTGCTTTTAGCTGGAATTCAATACAGTTTACATCTAACGTTTAGAATTGTTCAGTTCCCAACGTCTTTGTTAGCAAAGAATGGCAATCAATTTGATAGTGTACTAGTGTATTCAATCTATATATATTTAGTTTATTTAAAAAGCACAAAGACAGCTCCACACTTCTACTGTTTTAAATGACTGGAGTCCACTGTCGGTGGGCATGGAGCGACTTTTACACATTAATTAAAAAGGAGTCATTCAAACTGGATAATTCTTAAGGGGAAAATAATGTTTATTCGGTTTAAAATGTCCTATGTATGTCATACTAATTGACCCTACCTGCAGTAATCGACATCTCGACGTCATGAAAATGAGGGTCACCTCAATTGTCTTTCGGGATAAATAAAGTTAATGAAATGAAAATGAAAATAATACATTTAAAGAGAATACAAAGGCTATATCTTTCAGTGGATTTCTTAAGCATTCTCAGCTCATTGCCCGACTTGTTGCCATGTAAAAAATAATCAGAATCAGTTTTAAGTGAAGTAAGTTTTCCATTTACTGGTAAGTGTAAGTCAAAAACAATTACTGCAAATCACAAAGTCAACAAACATAGAAATAAAATAGATATTTACAATAATGAACATATTTATTTACATTTACTGGTAAGTGTAAGTCAAAAACAAGTACTGCAAATCACAAAGTCAACAAACAGAAATAAAATAGATATTTACAATAATGAACATATTTATTTACATTTACTGGTAAGTGTAAGTCAAAAACAAGTACTGCAAATCACAAAGTCAACAAACATAGACATAAAATAGATATTTACAATAATGAACGTGATATTTTACTAAAAATAACTTAAGTTGGTTTAGGAATTTACAAAATGATATCGGTGATGAAGGTTTTTAGGTTTTTAGAGAAGATGAATCCTCACGGTCACTGTCGGTAATATGTGGCTGTTCAATCTCATCTGGTGTTTGGGGACAGCAATCAGCTGCATCGGTCCTATCCTGTAACAAAAAGAAAAACAATGTATAAATAATTACACTTTTTCTCATTGTTTGAAATCATCCTCTTATTGCTGTTGATCTCATGTCGTATTCTGTTTTTATATAGTTTTTTTTATTGGAACAATTTGTTGGTTCCAATAAAACTGACATACTGCTGATACAGGGTACCTGCCAAATGGTGTGGAAAGTCCCTCCCCCATCCCCCACAAATTTACCTGCATACTAATTTGAACCTACTTAGGCCCTTCTGAAATCCATTCCAGCTCCGGCCCCCACAGTTTGAGAACTAATAATCTCACACTTTCTTACTGAATGACTGATTCCTGAGGCACTGAGACCATTAGGTTAGATGGGGATGTGATGGCACATCTCTCAGTAGCCTGAGAGTTCTGACTTTTTTTTTGTTTATTGTTGCTCTGGTTTGACTTACATTTCCAAATTAGGTCAACATATGCTGATATCAGATCTATAGTTTAACATATTCAAGGAAATATGGATCGTTTCACTACATAATATAACCCTACATTTCTGGAAACTCTATAAAAAAACACTGTTCACAGATGAAATGTACAAATGGGACCTTCCTTTTTTGGCTAATCTGGAAAACTGTTAACTTTACAAATGAGGATGCAGAAATATAATAAAGCCAAAGAAAATAAAGGGATTTATGCCTCGAATAAAAAGTATTAAAAAAATCCTACAATGGTCAAATCATGTTGTCAAACAGTATATAACATTACCCAACCCTACTTAAGAAATGACGTACTTACCTCATTTCCATTCTTGCTGCCAGACTTTTTTGTTGTTCCAGTGTAATCAGACAGATTTGTGAAACCTGTAAATACATTACGACAGATTCTGTTATTTTCAATTAAGCAATTTAAAGATGCGGATTTCAATCTATAGCATATTTTATTAATCTACAACAATATATATATATTGCACAGAAATATTACAGTATGTCTTGACACTTACATGTGAGAGCCTGAAGGCACTCTTCAATGGTAGGACGTTCTCCAAATGTTCTACTCAGCATTCTTTTAATAATGCCTTTCTGGCTCATCAGTCTATCTTCACATTGGAGAGTGAAGTTGCCTGTTCTCACATTTTGAGATAGCCCCACTGGATCATTGGAGTAGGGTGTTGTTGTTTGAAAGGGATGTTGTCCATCAGTTAGGATGTAATGCACCAAACTTCCTGCAACCTAAAATGTAATGGATTCATTATAGATAACGGTGACCAAACATTTATTTTTATCTCAATAAAATGTTTGCAATTTACTTGCCAAACTGTGCTGAATCAAAAATAATAATGTTATGAGTTGGTCTGAACATTGACAACAATTAGGCATAAGACATAATTTACTATATTATTTAGACAATAGTTATACATATCATGCTATGCCAGACTGTTCAAATACTTATTTATTATAAGCAAAGCAACTGGATTGTAGAAAGTTGTATGAACGCTTGTACCTTCATACATATTTGAACAGAGAATCTTACATTCTAATCAAGTAACATACCTTTCTCCTTGTTGATGAAAGACTTCTGAAAAGTGTCTTTATCTTTTCCAGATGCGATGAAGTACAAGGCTTCCTTTTCAGGACAAACTCTTCTGGGTCTCATTTTTCTCTGAAAGATTTTAGAATCCAGATGTAATTTAAAGCACAACTGGGGAAACTTTGTGAGAGTGATAGAAAGTTTTAGATACATAGCTTGATAGAATTAAATTAAACTTTGCAACAACATGAATACAAACTAAGTTTAAACAAATAACATTTTAATTAAACCTGGCAAATAATAGAAATAAAAACTGCACAAATAATTACAATTAACCTTGCCTAAAGGGAAAATAAAAAACTATTTAAGAAATGCATATAACTTTTCAGAAAAAATAAATGAGAAAGTGTAAAAGAATATAATACATTTGACTTAAACCTTTCAAATAAAAAAAGTAAAAGAATGAAAGTTGAAATGAACCTTAAAATAATTCAGATAAAAACTAAGTATCAGAATTAACCAGTTAAAACCTTACAGAAAGAGAAATAAAAAAAACTAAGTTAAAATAATTATTTTAGTCATACATGGTGAATTTGTAGTTTGTAACTTACCTATAACTTCAGCCTCAGCATTGAACGAAAAAAGTTTCAAAAGTTCAGTCATAAATCTCCAGGTGGGTCCTCCTAAGAATTGCAGTGGTCAAGCCCTTCCAAAAAAGTCATTACATCTGTGTACCTGTAGTGAGATGCCCAGAATATATCCACACCCTCACAAGCAATCTGGACAGTGATTGGTTCTCAGGACCAGACAAAGGTGGCTAGGTATTGCTCGCATTGTGATGCAAAGTATTGGCATTACAAATGCATAAACGTCGGCTGCCAGTGTTCCCTCTTAGCTCCATAATGTCAAACTAGCTGGTTTATTGACAGTACACCGCAAGTTCTACCATGATTAAACAATCATGCCGAAAAACACAGACTACAGGTTTTGTATCCAGGCTGGATCGTTATGGAGAGAAAGAGAATCGCGACCTAAAATGACCCCCCATGCCAAGTTGAAGTACTGTCAGTACACCGCAAGTTCTACCAGGATTAATCTACTATATTTATGTTAGCAAGGAGATGTATTCAGCCTCTGGGAGAGACACAGCAATGCAGTTTCATAACAGTTAAACTCACAGTGTTGCTGTAGAAAAGGTGTGAAGTGCCTACTTTGAATAGAGACAATGCAGGGCAGGGGAGGGGGTTGAAGGGCTGCTGCCAAGGGCATGGTTTAGCAGGTATGTACAGGAATGTGGGGACAGGAGGGTGAGAGGTTTTTTATTGTCCCAGACTACATCAATTCTGGACTGACTTTTTATGATTTTGACAAAGGTTCTTGGAGACTAAATAAAGATGGAGCCCTTCATTTAAATATTGTTGACCCCATCAGAACAACACCACATTTACTCTTTGCAAACAGAAATACTAACTTTCACTTCCCCTCTGGCAAGACGTCATATTTTACTTATGTGGAAATCTCCTAAAACCCCAACTATTTCTATCCGGCTTAAGGACGTAATGTTTATCCTTAAATTAGAAATCATAAACCTAACAGTGAAAGGCTGTTCCAACAAATTCTCTTTAATACAATACATCTTTAAATTCTGTCTGTGGTCAGATTAAAGCTGCAGTGTGTAACTTTGTGTGTGTCAGAGAAGTGAAACATTTTCTAAGGTTTATTCTCAGAACTGAATAAAAAATGTTCTTCGCAGGAAAATGTTATCCCTGGAACAGTGTTTGAAGTTAGTAAGCTTCCTGAAAAGTTACTGTTTCATTCTGTTTTTTACAGCAGCAGGGCCCATAGTTTGGTTTACAAACATACTCTAGTCTCAATATTTGGTTCCAGGTTCCTCTAAATATAGTTTAGTTTTGATTTATGATGATATAATCATTCAAAACTAAGAATCACATGTAGAGAAAATGTGTTTAGTAAACTTACTCTGTGAATATAAACAAATCCCTCTCCACTGAAACTGCATAGTGAGGGGGGGGGGGGCACTTGTAATTTGTTGTTTTCATTTCTAGTTGATTATATTGAAGGTAAGGTTCTATAGAACAGTGTTGGTTCCAGTGTCAAGAAACCAGACCAAAACATTTTTTTGTGTGTGAGAATGACGACTTCATGATTTTGAGTGTGGCCAGTTGGATCTGTGATCTATGCACATTTCATACAATGTATGTGTAATACCATGTGCAAATTGTTTTAAGCAATGCAACTTTATTGCTTAGAAATAGCTTTTTAGGAAGAGTTTTTAATGACTAGCATCAATGTGCTCCACACATCCTAACATTTCAGTTTAATTGTGGTGAGCACTTTCTCTGAGAAGTGAGGGCTGTCCCACTAAGGGCTCTTTTTGCACCCTTCATTAACACTTTCTGCAAGTCACCATATTTGCAGACTTTGGATAAGGAAATTACCTGCAGTTGCGCAGTGACCTTAAAAAGGAGGGAAACTCCTTCTTCAACGCATTTCCTCACAAGTCTGGCATATTACCCCCCGCTCGGCTCTACAGTATGACTTCAAAAGGTTTCTCTTTAATTAAGATACTGTTTGCAGTTTATAATGTGACCAGACATGGCATGTAGGCGTAGGTGGTTAAGGCATCTATACTTGTTTTTATTTAAGTGGTACATATTATAGCCTGCCCTGTCCAGATACATTCCATAATACCTTTTTCATTTACCTGAAATCATTTTATAGGCCTGGAATAGTATGTGAAATAATCATGATCTTGAAAGGAATCCAGTTGTGGTCTTGCAAATATGAGATCCCCTGTCGCTATAAAAACGTCTAGTCTGACCAAAATATCAGAAACTTGTGACAGGTGTCTTTAGATTTAGAATGGATTACTTGACGATTAAGTGCAATCCACTCGCTAAGGCAATATCCTGCAACACGTTCACATCAGGCAGTCAATCTCTAGTCCTCTTTTTTTTTTTTACATTATGTTTATTTTTTATTTTAAGTGAGACAACACAAAAAAAAACACAAAGTGACACAAGACATATAAACCACAAGACACAAACAGACAGTCACACAAAGAAACAAAATAAAAGTAACATAAACTAAAATATAACTAGCAGTAGCAGTGCCACATTAAATAAATATCTTGGCAGTCAATCTCTAAAGAGCCTAAGCAGGGAAGAATAGCCTGCAGTTAATGTAAAAAGATAAATTCACAAGCCAACAATAAAGTTTGTGATTTTTTTTGTATATATTCTCCGGTAAGTACTTTTATTTATAATTTTTTTTTAACTAGAATTCATTTAGGCTTTTTTTTTTTTTAATCGCATTTTGCTTTGGTAAAGTTAACACTCCATGCCAAACAAGCCCCTTTATATGTAATAGAAATTGCATCTCAAAGGTAAAGGTGAAGTGCCATTTTAACATGTGGGGCTCGAGGCTCAAGGGATTTGGCCTGAGTGACTCAGAGCAGGCAAGGGGAGTTTCTGTCTGTGTCACTCTCTGATCGTATGCAGTGTGGGGGATGGGTACCTGTGTCTAACGATGGTCATTAGGCCTTCAACAACAACAGCTAACTTCAATAGCCAAGATTCACAGTGACTGTGATATATGTCATTATCCTTCTGCTGTGTTGGAGAAGATACTTAAATACAAATTCAATTTAAAATAGGTTGAGTAAAATCAACATTTTACTTTAGTTGGAAATCAAATCCTTTAATACAATCAACTCAGAAAAAGTCACTTAACAAGGTATTAAACTTTAAGAAATCTAAAATAATAGGTTGCATCCAATCCAAACGTAAATGTTGGCTTAACTACCTTTCTCTGTGATTGTGAAATAAACAAAATAAATATAGATAGAAGACACGAGTACACTGTCAAATTGATTGAAAACCTCTTCTTATAAAGATTAATAAAGGGAATTTTGAAAATAAAGAAATAATCCAATTTGGTTTATTCCTTTTAAATTCATCCACGATGGAGTGTGAAAGTCGCACCATCCCAACCAACAGTGGACTCCAGTCATTAGATACAGTGGAAGTGTGGACCTTTCTCTGACCCTGTTTCCACCGGCATCATGTGGTTTTTGTGATCCGATCACATGAATACAGCTCTAACTACAGGTGAGAACACTATCAAGACGCATTGAGATCGGATCACAAAAACCACATTCGGAGGTGGTTTGTGACCACTTGTGACCACTTGTGTCCACATTCATTTGGTAGTGGAAACACAAATGTGGTTTGTGTCCACATTAGGGACCTCCTACTCAACTGCCTGAGCGGAAATACGTAGAAAAAAAAGGTTTTAGTGTGCGCCCAGTTAAAAGTATTGCAAATGACAAGCTATCTGTCCTCTGTTCTCATTTAACCGAGTAAAACTGTGATAACACGGAAGTCGCTGATTTTTTTTCTGGCGCAATGCAAGCTGCAGTCATGTGGAGCGCTAACTTCCTGTTCTTATCTGCTTCAAAATAAAGGTCAACTCGCGCTTGGCTAGTAACAGGCTTTTAATGTGAAGGTGTACAGGAAACGTTCTGTTTGCACAAGGAATAACTTGACTGTGAAAGCTATGGACTGGTTACGGTGACAAGAGTTTAACAGAGGCAAACGTTAGAATAGCCAAACAGCGAGCACACATCTTTCACCAGCCAAAGTGGCGTAATAACTTACTCGCCTAAGAGTTTTTACTTTTATACTTTACCTATACTATGATATTTCCCGCATTTGGCGAGTGTTAATGTAAGGGCCCTCTAAGCAGTATTGTGCATCGCTCCTCATTGTCTAAATGAGATAGACTAGCCTATCTCGTCAACCTAGACTGGTAATTATCTTCGCATGTAATGCATTTTTATAGCAAATGCGATTCAAACTGTGGCACTGTACAGCCCTGTATGTTTACTTGTTTGAACCCCACCGGTTAAAAACAGCAATGCAAACGGAAATGATGAACGTGTTGATTTAAATACAGCGCGGGTAAATGGAATCCGATCACAAGTAGACAGAGAAGTCACATTTGAAAATACAAGTGGGAACACACGGACTGAGAGCTGTCCACTTGTAACCAGATTCAAAAGGTCAGATGTTAATGCCAGGTGGAAACAGGGTCTCTGTGATTGTGAAATAAACAAAATAAATGTAGATTGAAGACACAAGAACACTGACAAATTGATTGAAAACCTCTTCTTATAAAGATTATTAAAGGGAATCTTGAGGGACTGAATTACTCTAAAGGTCTAGGCCTCTAAAATGTTCTGATTGTAAAATGATAGTCTGATGATCAATCTGTTTTTGCAATTAATTAAAATACAAATCACCCCAACCCCAGAATGTTGGATAATAAGCATGATGCAGCAGTTTAGGGCTGACATCATGCTAAAGCCGGGAACACACCGCATTGGCCGCCTGCGGCGGTTGGCCGCGTGACCGCAAGAGGCTCGCCGCTTGATCATATTGGGCCATATATTCCTGACGCCGACGCCGAGATCAGACCCATCACACTTACGGTGCAACAACAACAATAACATGGTCCAGCTGTGCCAAAAAATACAGATGTAGGTTCACTGTGTAACCAGCGGCAGTCTTGTCACACATATCATTAAAACAGCCTGAACACGCACCCCGATCGCAAATACACACACATTAACAGCAATTCAGCAACATACTAAACACATTAACAACAGCAGTGTGTGCTCAGCGGCACAAATAAAGGCAGACATCAGCCTACCTGAAAGTGAAAGTGTGCCGGCTGACGGAGGACAACACCGGTGCTTCGCTGTACTAGGCTATATGGAATTCCACACGGACACTGCCGTCAACTTTGGGTTCATATTATCCTCAGGAACAGCACACAGCTGGGTGAGTTTCACTATGCTAACCGGTGCTACCTTGGCTAAAGTACAACCAACAGCTAAACAGATGCAAAATACACATATTTGCAGAATGTATTGGAAGCCCAATGTCCTCACTCCACACGCCCACCTCGTCTTGCAGACCACCGCCACCGGGCAATCTCAACGCTGATTGGCTGTGGAGGCGCGGCGGCGCAGAAGAAGATGAACATTTTCATCTTTTTCTGCGGCGCCGTGTTCGCCGCACAAGCCTTCGATTCACGCTCCTTCGATGACGCAATTTCTACGCGCCGCAAATGGCCGCGCTCCCGATTCACGCGCTTCATGCGCGCCACGCGCCGCGCAAGGGCCCGCCGCCGGCCGCTGGACGCCGATTATTGGGTGGACGCGCAGCCACGCGCTAGTACATTGACTTTGTATGTAATCTCGCCGCACGGCCAGTGCGGTGTGTTCGCAGCTTAACTGTATAGACTCAAAGTGTAGCATACTAAAGCACTAAAACGTGTCAAATGTTTTAAAACTTGTCTATAATTGTTCAGACACAATAATCAAAAAACCTTCATCATAGAAAAGTTACTTTGAAAGGCAAAACACTGTTTTTTAGCTTAAATGTGCTTATATCTTATTCCTTGTGTCTCCCTTCTTTACAGGATGAGTCAAATGGATGGCTCTTCTTAAATATGTGGTCGCATTTCCAATTTCTTCCACAGTTTTCTAGAAACAAGGGGTGGCACAACTTCCCCACCGCACAACTCAGGCCACTCTCCCCTACAATTAAAACACCAATTTTATGTGAAATACTTTTATGTCATTAGATTAGCCTACATTGCTGATGCTTTTATCTAAAGCAGTTTCCCATAAATTAAATTTGACCATAAAGGTAGAATCTCAGAACAGCAATAATCACGCAAGTAGTCTAGATTAGCTTCAAATAAATGAAACTACAAAAGTGCTACATCATTTAAGTGTTACATGTAGGTGTAACATGTAAGTGCATTTTTTCTTCTCTCCTTTTTGTGCCGTTAAATAGTCATGACATCTGTAGGCTATAAACTGTGAATCATTTACATTGTTTAGAGAGAGATAGAGATAGAGAGAGAGAGATAGAAAGGGGGTGGGGGTGTTACTGCCTGATTATGTGGGGTTCAAAATAATAAATTATTACATCAAGGCTTATAAAAAATAAAAAAAACATCACATTATTGTTGTTGCATATGGGCTAAATATGTATGTCAATTTCAAGCTTTGTGGCTTGTAGCCTACGATATGAAACATTATTTTCACTGTATGATTTGGAGTGTAGTCTACTTGTAGGCTATACGACTGTTTGTGAATATTTTCATCCGGCCAAATTTGCATCATATCACATATCACTTCCACATTAGAGCAACGAGAATCTTTTTTGTAAAATGTAGCCTTGACGTAATAGGTCGCGGTGGACAGTCTCATATTTGGAGAATGTAGTACTGCAGATAGGGTCAATTAGTATGACACACATAAGACATTTTAGACCACATTGACATTATTATTTTCCCCTTAAGAATTATCCGGTTTGGCTTTTTCCTTTTAAATTCATCCACGATGGAGTGTGAAAGTCGCACCATACCAACCAACAGTGCACTCCAGTCATTAGATACAGTGGAAGTGTGGACCTTTCTCTGTGATTGTGAAATAAACAAAATAAATATAGATTGAAGACACAAGTACACTGTCAAATTGATTGAAAACCTCTTCTTATAAAGATTAATAAAGGGAATTTTGAAAATAAAGAAATAATCCAGTTTGGTTTATTCCTTTTAAATTCATCCACGATGGAGTGTGAAAGTCGCACCATCCCAACCAACAGTGGACTCCAGTCATTAGATACAGTGGAAGAGTGGACCTTTCTCTGTGATTGTGAAATAAACAAAATAAATGTAGATTGAAGACACAAGAACACTGACAAATTGATTGAAAACCTCTTCTTATAAAGATTATTAAAGGGAATCTTGAGGGACTGAATTACTCTAAATGTCTAGGCCTCTAAAATGTTCTGATTGTAAAATGATAGTCTGATGATCAATCTGTTTTTGCAATTAATTAAAATACAAAGAACGTATCTTTATCTTTTAATTTGTCACCCATAGTCTGACAGGAGAGAGTTGACAGAGAACCAAATTGGCAGCTGAACTGTCTTCACATACTGCAGGCTTTGGGTAGCTGTTCAGCCAGGTCTGAGATGGTCCAGAGACAATCTCCTTAACTCTTTGTTACATTTGGAGAATGTAGTACTGCAGATAGGGTCAATTAGTATGACACACATAAGACATTTTAGACCACATTGACATTATTATTTTCCCCTTAAGAATTATCCAGTTTGGCTTTTTCCTTTTAAATTCATCCACGATGGAGTGTGAAAGTCGCACCATACCAACCAACAGTGCACTCCAGTCATTAGATACAGTGGAAGTGTGGACCTTTCTCTGTGATTGTGAAATAAACAAAATAAATATAGATTGAAGACACGAGTACACTGTCAAATTGATTGAAAACCTCTTATAAAGATTAATAAAGGGAATTTTGAAGATAAAGAAATAATCCAGTTTGGTTTATTCCTTTTAAATTCATCCACGATGGAGTGTGAAAGTCGCACCATCCCAACCAACAGTGGACTCCAGTCATTAGATACAGTAGAAGTGTGGACCTTTCTCTGTGATTGTGAAATAAACAAAATAAATATAGATTGAAGACACAAGAACACTGTCAAATTGATTGATAACCTCTTCTTATAAAGATTAGTAGTATAGGGAATTTTGAGGGACTGGACTATTCTAAAGTTCTTGACCTATAAAATGTTCTGATAATAAATAATAGTCTGTATTGTAATTCATTGCAAAAAACAAATTGATCATCAAAGAACATACCTTTCTCTTTTAATCTGCCACACATGAGTAGTCTGACAGTGGAGAGTAGACAGAGAATCACATTGGCAAGAAAATAAAGGATCTTACTGCTGATCTTTTTTCCCATGTTTGTTTATATCTATCTTTCGTCCTTTTTAAAACTTTTATTAACACTCAACATATAAATTTAGTTTCAAAAACAAAATACAAATCTATTTTCAAGAGACTGGTGTCTTCAGTAAGTAGCCTGTCAACAGCTCTTCACAGCCTGAAAGACTCCCTGGGGCTGAGACCATTCAGACAATAGAGGAGTGTTTAAACGACGTGTGTGAATGGGCCAGGCCAGGGCAAGCAGAGGCTGTCCCAGATATGAAATTAACACTCACACACTTCCAAGTCCACTGTTGGCAAAAGTTATGAAAATTTACCAGAAGGTATTATACATGTTTTTAAGATGATTTAAAGCATGTCCAAGAGGGGACTTGAAAAATGTCCCCTGTTAGTTTTGGAGTCCCCTGTTAGTGGATGTGTTACGATCTCAGGTTCCCTGTTGGATAGGTCGGCACACTCTCACACACACACACACACACACACACACACACACACACACACACACACACACACACACACACACACACACACACACACACACACACACACACAGGACAGATGGTCGGAGAGAGAGAGAGAGAGAGGGATAGGGATAGAGAGAGAGAGAGAGAGAGAGAGAGAGAGAGAGAGAGAGAGAGAGGAGAGGGGGAGAGGGAGATGGAAAGGGAGAGGGAGAGGGAGAGGGAGAGGGAGAGGGAGAGGGAGAGGGAGAGGGAGAGGGAGAGGGAGAGGGAGAGAGATAGAGGGAGGAAGAGAGAGAGAGGGAGAGGGAGAGGGAGAAAGAGAGGGATAGAGAGAGAGGGACGGACAGAGAGAGAGAGAGGGAGAGAGATAGAGAGAGAGGGACGGACAGAGAGAGAGAGGGAGAGGGAGAGGGAGGGGGATAGAGAGAGAGAGAGAGAGAGAGAGAGAGAGAGAGAGAGAGAGAGAGAGAGAGAGAGAGGAGAGAGAGAGAGATAGACATGGAGTACATACTGATACCATCAGCTTGTTTGACACCACGCTGCTTTGATGAAAGAGATTTATTTAGGAGAGTCAATGGAGCAGATTTTAAGGGGAAACTAAAGTAAATGGACGTTATCTTCCAGGCTCCATCTTAATGGTCTTTATCAAGCCCCAAAAATAGGCACATAAAACGGGTGCTCTGTTTAGCCTGGTCGGGTCCAAAATTAGCCCAAGATAAACTTCTGTTTTTCAGACTTTTATCCATAGCCCCCGTGTGAACATTCGATTATATTTGACAAACTTATGTTTACATCGTTTAACCTTTCACTTTTCATTATGACGAGAAATGTCGAGAATAATGTATTGGGACACCCTAAATCTTTTTCTGGCATACTAAATATTAGATAGTATGGGGAAAGGGACAACTGAACATTACCAACACTCACTAGCAATGCTCATGGCTATATATACTATATTATACACTTTAAATTATGATTCTTCCAACTTCCAACAAAGTGCAAAAAGATGCACACACACACACACACACACACACACACACACACACACACACACACACACACACACACACACACACTTGATCTAAAAAGAAAAGAAAAAAAATCAGCTATTTCTGCAATCTGGTGGAATAAGAAGCCAACACATTTTGGCAGAATGGCCCGGGACCTTTACACAGGCTCTCTGCCAAAAACACAGCTGCTCCTCTTAATCAGAAAAAGGCAAATGTTTCTTTTTTTATACGTGCACTGCTCTCAAAAAGCTCTCTGAATGACTATCTGGTGTCATATTTATATATTTATATTTGTATTTAGTATCTTTGATTGTATTTTAAAGCCTGACCCAGGGACAAAGACTGCAAATTAGCTGAAGCTAGACGTCTTATATGCATCAAATTTTCCCATTTTTTTGTGGCAATGTTGTATGTATTGTCCCTGTCAAATAAACATTAAAATAATAAAAAATAAATTTGGAATACAGCTCCGGAAAAAATTAAGAGACCACTCCAAATGTTCATTTTCTCTCGTTTTACTATTTATAGGCATATGTTTGAGTAGAATGAACATTTTGGTTTTATAATATAAACTACTGACAACATTTCTACCAATACATTATTTGTCATTAAGAGCATTTTCAATAAGTTATGTAGAGATGAAGATTTAAGAA
>CM047506.1:31274630-31282130 GCA_026122265.1 Ammodytes dubius
GTGTGTGTGTGTGTGTGTGCGCGTCAGTGGATTTGCTGGTCATCTGATTTCTCGTAGACTAGTGGCTACTAACAGGCGTGATAGAAAGCCTCACGCTGACAGCATGCAAGAGAGAGAATGGGACAGAGGGAGAGAGAGAGGGAGAGAGAGAGAGAGGGGGGGAAGAGAGGAAGTGAGGGAGAGAGAGAGGTTGACAGAGAGACAGGGAGAGAGAGAGAGAGGTTAACAGAGAGACAGAGAGAGAGAGAGAGAGAGAGAGAGAGGTTGACAGAGAGACAGGGAGAAAGAGAGAGAGAGAGAGAGAGGTTGACAGAGAGACAGGGAGAAAGAGAGAGAGAGAGAGAGAGCTTGACAGAAAGACCGGGAGAGAGAGAGAGAGAGAGTGCTGGGAAGAGGTGGGTGGTGGAGAGATGGCGGTGCTAGTGGGCGGTGCTGCTGAGCGGTGCAGCGAGCGAGGGGGAAACCACGCGCTGGGCAGGAGAAATGACAAGCGACCGGACCCCGTCACTTACTGATAATGAGAGGAAGGAGTGACGGATGGAGACAGAGAGAGAGAGGGAGAGAGAGAGAGAGAGAGAGAGGGAGGGAGAGAGAGAGAGGGAGAGAGAGAGAGAGGGAGAGAGAGAGGGAGAGAGACGGAGAGAGAGAGAGGGAGAGAGAGAGATTTTTTCTCTCTCTCTCTCTTCTATATTTTTTTTTTCCATTTCCGTTTTTCGAGCACCTATGCTTCTGTTATTGCTGCTTGCTTCTGCTGCTGCATGCCGGTGCAGCTTGCCTGCTTTTCCCAGGCTCTGAGTGTGTGTGTGTGTGTGTGTGTGTGTGTGTGTGTGTGTGTGTGTGTGTGTGTGTGTGTGTGTGTGTGTGTGTGTGTGTGTGTGTGTGTGTGTGTGTGTGTGTGTGTGTGTTGCTAAGGGAGTCGTGCTGAGGCCCTGATGCGCAACATTGTCATGCAGGGAGCGTTCACACAGGCAACCCCGCAGGAAGTCCTGGCACCGCCCACTCGAAAGGAGACGTTCCCCACACACACACACACACACACACACACAACACACACACACACACACACACTCACACACACACACACACACACACACACACACAGACACACACCACACACACACACACACACACACACACACACACACACACACACACACACACACACACACACACACACACACACACACACACACACACACACAGACCTAGCCTTTCCTCTCCCTCTGTTCTCTGATCTCACTCAGCAGGCTAACACAGTGCTGTCAGAGAGGCAGACAGGCGACACAGCAGGTTAAGGGCAGATTCATGATAGAATGAAAAATAATACTAATGAAAAATGCTATTGTAAAGTCACTTAGGATTGGCAATATATAGGGCAATACAAATACAATTTATTATTTTTATTTTATTTTATTTTATTTTATTTTATTTTATTTTATTTTATTTTATTTTATTTTATTTTATTTTATTTTATTTTATTTTATTTTATTTTATTTTATTTTATTTTATTTTATTTTGTCAATTTCTAAGTACTCCAGAATGATAGATAATTCTCATTTGATTGAATTTCAGATGAAGTACTGTAGTTCTCTTAAAGGTTCCGTGTGTAAAGGGTAATTTTTCAGAACAGACTCGGTAGAAATGTAACATAATATTCATAAGTAGCTACGTTTTTATTCGTGAATGATCGCTTCAAAAGAAAAGTTTATTTTATGGCCTTAGAATGAGCGTTTTATATCTACATAGGAGCGGGGCGCGCTGCCATGTTTTACAGCACAGAACGGAAATGGAATATCGTTTTTTTTCTATTATTATTAGTGTATAATGTGGCTAGAAAAGAAAAAAAATCATAACCTTAGAATGGCAATTTATATCTACATAGGAGCGGGACACACAACATATTTTTACAGTATAGAACGGACAAACTTATCGGCCTTATGTGTTTTTATATATAGTGGTCGTCCTGGGGAAATGCACCTGTTGGAAGACCAAGAAGAAGAAGAAGAAGTACTATAGAATAAATAACTAAATACATCTTCACCTCATCACTTGATATTGTGGAAAGACTTGAGGCAGTGGTGGATGATGCCATCTTTATCGACTATAGCTTTTTGTCCTTGAAGGCCACCGTAGCTTCTGTAAATTCTCTGAACAGGAGGGGTTAGCAAGGGAGCGATCCAATCTAGAACTTTCACCACTAGATGATCGCACCAAAATACACATTAAAAATTACACTGCACTTTAAATGCAGCATATAATAATAATAATAATAATAATAATAATAATATTAATAATATATTAATTATATAATATAATTAATAATAATAATAATAATAATAATAATATAATACATTTTATTGTAATAAACTTTATATTACTAGAATTCAAAGTGTACAAGAGTAAAATAAAATAAATAAAATAATCAAAGAGAATTTACATGGAATTCTATAGTTTGAAGCCAATAAAATATCAGTGTGTGTGTGTGTGTGTGTGTGTGTGTGTGTGTGAGTGTGTGTGTGTGTGTGTGTGTGTGTGTGTGTGTGTGTGTGTGTGTGTGTGTGTGAAGCTGAGAGCCAGGCTGACACTATTGCCAACCACCCGTTCTCTTCTGTGACAGCAGCAGACGCAGTTTGTGAAATGGAAGTTTTTATTTTGACTCTGTACTGGCTGCTACTCACAGTGAATATATATATAGCTGGAATAGAAGACAGGTTGTGTGTGTGTGTGTGTGTGGGTGTGTGTGTGTGTGTGTGTGTGTGTGTGTGTGTGTGTGTGTGTGTGTGTGTGTGTGAGTGGATTGATAGCTGGGCCTTATTAACAGATGCACTAAAACAATATACAGTGCTGCTTGAAAGTATGTGAACCCCTTGAGCCTTTTGGAACTGTATTAAGTTTAACTATTACTAATTCATATTGTCAATTCCACATTTTTCTTTTCCGGAAAGCAATTGTTAATTTGAATCTTTTGATACACAACTTAACTTAACTTAACTTTAGTGGTATTTGTTTATTTTGTTTATTTTGTCTAGAGCATATATTTAAAAATGTCTGACACAAGTCCAGTGAATGTGTCTTCATTGTTTTGGAACTATTCACAATAACAACAATATCCTGAGATCCGGTTTGCATTGTCCTATGTACTATAATGGTAGCCTGGTCCTACCAGACCATCGTACTTCATTTAGCCTGGTCCTACCAGACCATCGTACTTCATTTAGCCTGGTCCTACCAGACCATCGTACTTCATTTAGCCTGGTCCTACCAGACCATAGTACTTCATTTAGCCTGGTCCTACCAGACCATCGTACTTCATTTAGCCTGGTCCTACCAGACCATCATACTTCATTTAGCCTGGTCCTACCAGACCATAGCACTTCATTTAGCCTGGTCCTACCAGACCATCGTACTTCATTTAGCCTGGTGCTACCAGACCATCGTACTTCATTTCATTTGTACAGAAGGTCTGTAACTGCTCAATTGACAAACGTTACCTCACTTGAAGGCGGGTGTCTGTTGAAGTTTAAAACTATTGGATCTGCCCAGTGCCACTCTGGATCTGCCAGCCAACCATGTCATGCGCCGGCTTCTGAGCCACTCCTTCTGTTCGCTGATTGGACCGGCAGAAATCTGTCCGGAGAAAACCTAAGAATATACCGCAGACCCAGACTGACTACTGAAGGGAAATGAAAATTGAGCGGAAGTAGTAGGCGGGCGGTGCCAGGCTACTATAATGGTCATGCAACAGGAAAAAAAAGGCGGAAGTATTTTTTTTTCGATATGCATTTAGGGAAAAAATTTGAAATATCGAGATTAAAGTTTCAATACAATGTAGAACAATGGGCTCAACAGGTTCGAAACATATCGAATATCAGTTACTCATAAGAAAAACAGAAACAATGCATCTTTTCTATTGTCCCAGGGCAGATAATGGGCTACAAAAACAGTGTTGTGCTTGTGTCTGTAAACTACCAGGTGTGTGGGCGCTCCGGTGGTGTAGTGGATAGAGCGCGTACCATATTGGCTCCGGCCTTCGTTGCAGTGGTCGCGGGTTCAAATCCGACCCGTGGACCTTTACTGCAGGTCATCCCCTCTCTCTCTCTCTCTCTCTCTCTCTCTCTCTCTCTCTCTCTCTCTCTCTCTCTCTCTCTCTCTGCCCATTTCTACTCTGTACTATCTAATAAAGCTTGAAAATGACAAAAAATTATCTTTAAAAAAATAAAAACTTCCAGGTGTGAATGCATTAAACAAGGCCTGTGCAAGATCAGCTAAACCATGACCTGGATACAGACAGGTTTGAAAAATGAAGGACCTACAGTAAATGCTTCCTTTTGCAATTTTGTCTTTGTTAACACACACACACACACACACACACACACCCTTACACACACACAAACACACACACACACACACACACACACACACACCCACGCACCCTTACAAACACACACACACCCTTACAAACACACACACCCTTACACACACACACACACTCACACACACACCCTTACAAACACACAAACACACACACACACACACACACCGCTGACATAATGTGGTGGAAGAGAACAGGCAGGATTTATGTAACATGTGGTCACATGATGATAGTGCAAACCTCAGAGCCTGAGTCTCAGCTCTCAATGCTCATGATCATTATGTGGAGTGTGTGTGTGTGTGTGTGTGTGTGTGTGTGTGTGTGTGTGTGTGTGTGTGTGTGTGTGTGTGTGTGTGTGTGTGTGTGTGCGAGTGAGTGAGTGAGTGAGTGAGTGAGTGTGTGCATGTGTGTAAATGGTGTGTGTCTGTGTGTGACTGAGAGAGCATAGCGGTGGTGTAGTGTGTGCGCGAGAGTGCGCGTGCGTTCGTTCGTTGGTGTGTGTGCGTGCCTGTGTCCCTGACTTCCTGTGTGTGTGTGTGTGTGTGTGTGTGTGTGTGTGTGTGTGTGTGTGTGTGTGTGTGTGTGACAGACAGAGAGATATAGCGCGCTGATGTAGCGTCCGAGCTAATTAGGGGATTGCTCTTTTTTTGGCTCGTCGTCACGCCGACTCAACCTGTATTAATTGATTGGCTGGTTAATGGAAGTGGATGGGGGAAGGAGTGTGTGTGTGTGTGTGTGTGTGTGTGTGTGTGTGTGTGTGTGTGTGTGTGTGTGTGTGTGTGTGTGTGTGTGTGTGTGTGTGTGTGTGTGTGTGTGTGTGTGTGCTGGTCTCAGCTAATGGGCTCTGGTGTGGAGTAAGCATTCTACTCAAAAGAATCAGCACTAAAGGACGGATAGACAGAATGAAAGAAAGAGTGAAAGAAAGAAAGAAAGAAAGAAAAAGAAAGAAAGAAAGAAAGAAAGAAAGAAAGAAAGAAAGAAAGAAAGAAAGAAAGAAAAGAAAGAAAGAAAGAAAGAAAGAAAGAAAGAAAGAAAGAAAGAAAGAAAGATCACTAACTGTGACAGTGACTTTTTATATAACCCTAAAGGTTTTTTTTTTAATTGAAATTGAATTTAATTGAATTGAAAATGTTTTTATTTAAAAAGGTAAACTTCGAAAGTAAAGAATAACAAATAAAAAAGCAATAATAAATAATAAAATACATGAAACAAGTGGACAGTTACAATAAAGTAATATTTACACACAATGAAAACCACACAATGAAAATACACTTGCTTTACCTGTTCGAAAAGGGGTGAGAAGAAGAAAACTACACACAGATATCCATATATACTGTATATTATAATTCAAAGCCAGTATATAGTATATAGTATATAGTATATAGTATATATGTGTATATCTCTGTGGAGGACTGTGTGACAGTACCGTTCATGAATCCAATAACAGAACTCTTTTTTCTTAAAGGTGCTCCGAGGAACTTTTAGTTTGTGTTAATTCAGATAGATAGATAGATAGATAGATAGATAGATAGATAGATAGATAGATAGATAGATAGATAGATAGATAGATAGATAGATAGATAGATAGATAGATAGATAGATAGATAGATAGATAGATAGATAGATAGATAGATAGATAGATAGATAGATAGATAGATAGATAGATAGATAGATAGATAGATAGATAGATAGATAGATAGATAGATAGATAGATAGATAGATAGATAGATAGATAGATAGATAGATAGATAGATAGCACACACACACACACACACACAGAGAGAGCGTGTCCCAGTGCAGCACAATGTGTGGCGGGCTGCCAGTGTGTGTGTGTGTGTGTGTGTGTGTGTGTGTGTGTGTGTGTGTGTGTGTGTGTGTGTGTGTGTGTGTGTGAGGGTACGGCCAACGGAAAGGCAAGTCAGGCACGTCAACTCCATATGTCTCCGGCTGCGTTATCCCCACCCAGGGGACTGCTAGACGGATGCTACATCTACCGGAGACTCTACACCAAATGAGACTGATACATATGCTCTGTGTTCACTGTGGGAATGATTGTTTATTCTAGAGACGCTGTTTTATAATAGAAAACGATGGGGTAATGTAATAAAATGTACTCAAAAACAGCACACATGCAGGCAAGCTAAAGAGCACACACACACACACACACACACACACACACACACACACACACACACACACACACACACACACACACACACACACACAGTAAAGAAAGCCCACCTTTCCGTACTTTGTGTGCACTTATACAGTATTTTGTTGATACACAGCCTGGGCTCTGTAGAGGTGCATGTTTGTTTACATCATAGTTTACAGAGCCTAGGCTGTGTACTAATACCAGATTGTTTTCAGCGTAAACACACATTACGGACAGGTAGAAGATCGTGAGGAGAAACTGTATTCACTGATTTTGAGTAAGTGTAAATCTTAAAAATCTAGTGTCCATCAGAAAAAAATATTGTATCCGAACAC
This sequence comes from Ammodytes dubius, assembly GCA_026122265.1. Classification (NCBI taxonomy): domain Eukaryota; kingdom Metazoa; phylum Chordata; class Actinopteri; order Uranoscopiformes; family Ammodytidae; genus Ammodytes; species Ammodytes dubius. Next base: position 31,281,493 of record CM047506.1, read on the forward strand.
AGTGTATTTCGATCTATCAATGACAAATTCATTCAGAAAGTTGAAGCAGGGGGCGCCCTTAGCTCAGTTGGTAGGGCATCCCTCCCCCCCCCCCCCCATGGGCCTCGGCCAGCAGCGGACCCGGGTTCGATTCCAGCCCGTGGTCGTTCTCTGCATGTCACTCCCCTCTCTGCCCCATTTCAACTCTGTCTCTACACTATCAATAAAGCATAAAAATACCAAAAAAAATATCTTTAAAAAAGAAAGAAAGTTGAAGCAGACATTTTTTTCACCACTGTGTGTGTGTGTGTGTGTGTGTGTGTGTGTGTGTGTGTGTGTGTGTGTGTGTGTGTGTGTGTGTCTGTCTGTGCGTCTATGTGCGTGTGTGTGTGTGCCTGTGCGTCTATGTGCGTTGTGTGCGTGTGTCTGTGCGTCTATTGTGCTTGTGTGTGTGTGTCTGTGCCTGTATGTGTGCTGTGTGTGTGTGGTGTGTGTGGTTGTCTGTCTGTGTGTGTGTGTGTGTGTGTGTGTGCGTGTGCTGTGGTGCCTGTGTGTGTGTGTGTGTGTGTGTGTGTGTCTGCTGTGTGTGTGCCTGTGTGTCTCTGTGTGCGTGGTGTGCCTGTGTGTGCGTGTGTGAGGTAACCGATGCCCTCAATGGG
>CM047506.1:31287130-31294630 GCA_026122265.1 Ammodytes dubius
GTGTGTGTGTGTGTGTGTGTGTGTGTGAGTCCGTGTGAGTGTGTGTGTGTGAGTGTGAGTGTGTGTGTTTGATTCTGAATGTGTGTGTGTGTGTGTGTGTGTGTGTGTGTGAGTGTGAGTGTGTGTGTGTGTGTGTGTGTGTGTGTGTGTGTGTGTGTGTGTGTGTGTGTGTGTGTGTGTGTGTGTGTGTGTGTGTGAGTGTGAGTGTGTGTGTTTGATTCTGAATGTGTGTGTGGTGTGTGTGTGTGTGTGTGTGTGTGTGTGTGTGTGTGTGTGTGTGTGTGTGTGTGTGTGTGTGTGTGTGTGTGAGTGTGGTGTGTGTTTGATTCTGAATGTGTGTGTGTGTGTGTGTGTGTGTGTGTGTGTGTGTGTGTGTGTGTGTGTGTGTGTGTGTGTGTGTGTGTGTGTGTGTGTGTGTGTGTGTGTGTGAGACCCATAAATGTCCCCAGTGTAAAAGGTTTCATTGAGAAAAAAAGCTGAGGCTTGAAGGGTAAAGCGTTGCCCTCACTAAACAGGAGCGCCTGGCGAACGGCCAATCGTAAAGAGGGGGCAAGCCTGAGTGACAGGTATAGGGGGGATAGAGAGACAGAGAGAGAGAGAGAGAGAGGGAGGGACAGAGGGAGAGAGAGAGGGAGAGGGGGGAGAGAGAGGGAGAGGGAGAGGGAGAGGGATAGAGAGAGAGAGAGAGAGAGAGAGAGAGAGAGAGAGAGAGAGAGAGAGGGGGGAGAGAGAGGGAGAGGGAGAGGGAGAGAGAGAGAGAGAGAGAGAGAGAGAGGGAGGGAGAGAGGGGGGGGGAGAGGGGGGAGAGAGAGACAGAGAGAGAGAGAGAGGGAGAGAGAGAGGGAGGGAGAGGGAGAGAGAGAGAGGGAGAGGGAGGGAGAAGAGAGAGAGAGAGAGAGAGAGGGGAGAGAGGGGGAGGAGGAGGGAGGAAGGAGGAGAGAGAGAGGGAGAGGGGGAGAGAGAGAGAGGAGAGGAGAGGAGAGAGGAGGGAGAAAGAAGAGAGAGGCAGAGGGAGGGAGGGAGGGAGAGAGAGAGAGAAAGAGAGGGAGAGGGAGGGAGGGAGAGAGAGAGAGGGAGAGAGAGGAGAGAGGAGAGAGAGAGGGGGAGAGAGGGAGAGAGGGAGAGGAGAGAGGGAGAGAGAGAGAGAGGGAGAGGGAAGGAGGGAGAGAGAGAGAGAGAGAGAGAGAGAGAGGGGGGGAGAGGGAGAGGGAGAGAGGGAGAGGGAGAGAGGGAGAGGGAGGGGGGTAGAGAGGGAGAGAGAGAGAGAGAGAGAGGGGGGAAGAGAGAGGGAGAGAGAAGAGAGGGGAGAGAGAGGGAGGGAGAGGAGGGAGGGAGAGAGGAGAGAGAGGAGGGAGAGAGAGAGAGGGGGGAGAGAGAGAGGGAAGAAAGAGAGAGGAGAGGAGGAGAGAGAGAGGGAAGAGAGAGGGAGAGAGAGGGAGGGAGGAAGAGAGGAGAGAAAGAGAGAGAGCATCTCTCTCTCTCTCTCTCTCTCTCTCTCTTTCTCTCTCAAGAAAAACAGAAAGTCATCTCACACACTCAACAAATGTCACCTTGAACCAATAGCGAGGGAGCGCTCCTCGTTCACTCATTAATCACTCTCTTCATAAAACACTCTGGAGTTTTTCAGCCGCTATCCGTCCGTCAGGGAGCGATATAAACTGAGATATCCGACATTTATGAATCATTGTATCTTTGCGTCATCGCTGGCAAGTGTCGAGGTCAGATGTTTACATTTGTTCTATACTTTCTTTTTGTCCTGTCAACCTGCCTTGTCAATTTACTTAAATAAATACTGAGGCCGAGATTCCGAATTTTAAACTTTTCTCCATGGTCATTTTTTCCTTCATAAATAAGGCTAAAGAACACGTATATTTTTATTTCTAACACTTCCAAAATGGCCACAATGGAAATCATGCATTTTTGGAGGCCAAAATACAAGCCATTGATTAAGCCATCTGAAATGTTGTTATTCAAACATTTATTGTCCAACAACTCAACACCTTCACATTTTAGAGCTCTGTCACTCAAAAATGTGTTTTACTAATCGTTGCATACCTTCCACGTTTCATCTCATCAGTTCATACATGTGTCTATAGGCCTGTGCACAGGAGAGTACATTCCTGTAAGATAATTAAACCCAGATGATGGGACAAATACTAAGGCAAGGCAAGTTTATTTCTATAGCACAATTCAAACACAAGGCCACTCAAAGTGCTTTACAGGGGCAAGATTAAAATACATAAAACAAAAACTAAAAACTAAAAGGAATTTAAATGTCTTTACAAATAGGTTAAAGTCCTATTTAGTTAGCACCACACTGCATATTTTTCCTTCTCTTTTCTAATGTCTATATTCTGTACTTGATGTATTTTAATCTTGATGTATTTCATGCCCCTGTAAAGCACTTTGAACGGCCTTGTGTCTGAATTGTTGCTATAGAAATAAACTTGCCTCGGCTTAAAAAGTGCAGTGACGGCTTGGAGAATGTTGCTGCTTCGGACGGTGAATTTGCACTCTGCTAATTGGTTTTATTTGCAAAGTGTTTCCAAATTCTCTCCCCCCCTACCTTTATTGCAACGCTATACAGTGTACACAGCCCACACACACAGCCCACACACACACACACACACACACACACACACACACACACACACACACACACACAGCCCAACCCTAAACACACACCCCCCCATCCAAAAAGAGCCCTTCCTTCTATCCAAGCAACAAAAAAAATGGCTTTGTCATTACAGTAAGTTTGCAGTGACTAAGGCTATTAGCTAATTGATAGAGCGGGTGGGCCAAAGCTGCAGTAGGCCCCTCCACGCTGACACAACAAAACAAACGCACCCCACTCCTGCCATACTCCACAAAACACATAGAAATTCCCCTTTGAAAGACAAGAGAGAGAGGTGTGTGTGTGTGTGTGTGTGGGGTGTGTGTGAGTGAGTGAGTGAGTGAGTGAGTGAGTGAGTGAGTGAGTGAGTGAGTGAGTGATGTGAGTGAGTGATGTGAGTGAGTGAGTGAGTGAGTGAGTGAGTGAGTGAGTGATGTGAGTGAGTGAGTGAGTGTGTGTGTGTGTGTGTGTGTGTGTGTGTGGTGTGTGTGTGTTGTTGGTTGAGTGAGTGGTGTGAGTTGTGAATGTGTGTCTGGTGTGTGCGTGTGCGTGTGCGTGTGGTGTGTGTGTGTGTGTGAGTGAGTGGGTGAGTGTTTTTGCATATTATGGCAAAATATGAAAATAAAATGTTTTTTTTTTTTTAAATACGTACGTGTCGCAATTTAATTTTGAAAGTATATCCAAACTCTAAAGCACAAAGGACAAAATATCGCTGAGATTTGCAAACCTGTCCGCACCAGCCAACAATGTGAATGGAGTCTTATAGAAGTGGGTTGAGGCAGCCAAAATAACCCCCCCCCCCCACCACCCCCTCCCCTCCTCCTTCTACCAATGTCTACTGGGCTAAGGGCCAAGATTTCCCACGCCCCTTGAAGCCCCCACAATTTGATTTACAGACCCTCTCAAATGTAATAGAAGATAAAGTGGAAACGGAAATTTTTTTGTGAACTCGATATTTCACTAGATGAGTTTACAAAAATGTCAGCTACTGTTTCTAAAAATTCAAAAATTCTACTGTATTGGATAAAAATGCAGGGATCAAATTCGCGACTTAAGTGTCTTGTGTGTTTTTCCATACACCCACCATAGAAATCAACAGGTGAGGACATAAGGCTCTGTATTTTTTCCGAAGTTTATTTAATTAAAGTCGCGATATATCATATGAGAAATCAGAAATCATATACCCCAGCTTTAATAAAAAGGACTACGTACGGCCCTGTCTGTCTGTCAGTGTTTACAGAGAGTGTTGAGGAACGGGATCAGTGTTTTAATACAGCATGACAGAGTGTAGTAATGCATGAAGTACATTTATTTCCCTATGCGTATGTTTCTGGGGGGGGTGGGGGGGGGGTGTTTGTTTAAACTGCTGCCTTATGCACACTTTACTCCTTGGAGAGAACACACACACACACACACACACACACACACACACACACACACACACACACACACACACACACACACACACAAGCTCTCTCAGTGGATTTTTCTCCTCATTAAAATAAAGGACGAACCAATGATTTTCTAAAACCGTCTATTTATCCAGGAGGGTTGAGATTTGCTGAACAGTTCCTCACTTTGACATTGTAAAGTTGTGAGTGCATTTTTGATTGTGTGTGTGTGTGTGTGTGTGTGTGTGTGTGTGTGTGTGTGTGTGTGTGTGTGTGTGTGTGTGTGTGTGTGTGTGTGTGTGTGTGTATTTACTTTTGGAATCTCGCCAGAATAACAAACTTGCAGTGTTTTTTTTTGTTTGTTTTTTTGCATATTGTGATTTATGTAATCGGTTGAACTTGGACTATTGTAACATATCAAATTAGCATCAAGGACTCTTTTCTGTTTGACTTTGCGACATTTAAATAGTAAAGCAAATGTGGAATGAAAAAGAATTATAGGGTAAGGTAGTAGGATGTCCTAGAGGAAAGAGTGTCCTCCCAGTAACCATGAGGTATCTGGTTCCTCCTCCCAGTAACCATGAGGTCTCTAGTTCCTCCTCCCAGTAACCATGAGGTCTCTGGTTCCTCCTCCCAGTAACCATGAGGTCTCTGGTTCCTCCTCCCAGTAATGATCGAGGTCTCTGGTTCCTCCCAGTAACCATGAGGTCTCTGGTTCCTCCTCCCAGTAACCATGAGGTCTCTGGTTCCTCCTCCCAGTCACCATGAGGTCTCTGGTTCCTCCTCCCAGTAACCATGAGGTCTCTGGTTCCTCCTCCCAGTAACCATGAGGTCTCTGGTTCCTCCTCCCAGTCACCATGAGGTCTCTGGTTCCTCCTCCCAGTAACCATGAGGTCTCTGGTTCCTCCTCCCAGTAACCATGAGGTCTCTGGTTCCTCCTCCCAGTAACCATGAGGTCTCTGGTTCCTCCCAGTAACCATGAGGTATCTGGTTCCTCCTCCCAGTAACCATGAGGTCTCTGGTTCCTCCTCCCAGTAACCATGAGGTATCTGGTTCCTCCTCCCAGTAACCATGAGGTCTCTGGTTCCTCCTCCCAGTAACCATGAGGTCTCTGGTTCATCCCAGTAACCATGAGGTCTCTGGTTGGATCCCTGACACCGGACAGGAGGGTGTTAGTAGTACAACTAGTGGTGGCTGCTATTACATCTATGGTGCCCACCATCTCTACCATTGTGTCCTTGAGCAAGACACTTAACCCCAAACTGCTCCAGGGGTGCTGTACTATGGCTGACCCTGCGCTCTGACCCCCTCTGGAGTGTATAATTTAGAGAGGGGAGATGCGCAAAGACAAATTTCAATGTGCATTGTGTAACTTGACTAATAATAATAATAATAATGGGTTGGATTTATATAGCGCTTTTATTCACACTCAAAGCACTTTACAGGGTTCCAGGTTCCATTCATTCACACACAGTCATGCCGGTGTATGATAAAGATAACTTAAAGGTGCAGTGTGTAATATGACATCATCAAGAAAGTTCTACAAAGTTCTAGAATGCAACGCTCCCTGGGTAACCCCACCCCTTTCGAATAATAACAGAAGCTACAGTGGCCTTCAAGGACAAGAACAATTCTAAATTTTAAACAATGCACCTGATGACATTCCAACTATGACACTTTCAAGATGGCGGCACTAGGCCTTGGTCCAAAATATGCAGAAATATGGACATATATGAAACCCTTTCTAAGGGAAAAAATAAAAATAAAAAATAAAAATTCAGCTATTATGCACTAAAGTAAATGTACTTATGGATATTATAATTACTTTCTACAAAATCTGCTAGGAAATAAAACCCAAAATTCTACACACTGCAGGTTTAACATATTACCCAGAACAGCCACAGTCTACAGAAAACATGAAACCAAATGGCAAGTCATTGGCTTTTTAATTTAAGATGTTGCCATTTCGATGTTGTTCCCAATACAATGTAATGGCATCGCTATGGTTATAGTGGATGTATGGTGGTGATGTGTATGTGTTTGGTATCATGACCCATTCATCTGGAAAGTCCTCTACTGACACTGTGTGGTCACATCAGGTAATGCAGCTAAAGTGCACACCATTAACACAGAAAGACAGACACAGACACAGACACAGACACAGACAGACAGACACACAGACAGACACACACACAGACACAGACAGACAGACACACACACAGACACAGACAGACAGACACACACACAGACAGACAGACACAGACAGACAGACACAGACACAGACAGACAGACAGACAGACAGACAGACACAGACACAGACACAGACAGACAGACACACACACAGACAGACAGACACACACAGACACAGACAGACACACACACACACACACGGCATATTAATTAGTTACTTCCATGTTCTGCTAGTGTATTATTCTACTCCACTAACATTCAGAGGAAAATATTACACTGTTTACTCCATATCCCCTTGTTTACCTTTCAGACTACCACTCACTAATACACTTGCCTCTGATTGGTCAAAGTGTACCGCTCATGTTCACTTTGACTAATCAGGAATCATATACCCCAGCTTTAAGCTCAAGTCTGCTGCAGACAGTAGTCATCCTTTTACCTAGGGGGCAAAACCCTTTTTTTTTTAAAACAGACATGGAGCGTTGTAAAAGGTTGTTCACCAGAAATTATATCCAGGACCTTCCAGGATCCCAACCTGGGTGGACAACCTGGTCAACAAGCTGCTGGAAAGCTACAGCGGGCCGACATAGCAAATCAGAACCACTGTTTAAGCGAATGGGGGTGGGCTAATAGGGAATTTTTTAAACTTATAGATATCATTATGAAATTTTGCAAGTTGATTACTGACATTAAAACAACAACTTTCTGTATTACAGTATTTTCCAAAAAGTTTGAATAAATATGAAAAATCATCAATATCTTACTAATGATGCGTACATTTGCATATCTGCAAAGCCCCAAAATCTAGATGTTGGACAAAAGCAGAGTCAATTTGTTTTTAAATTTTGAAAACAAAACAAGTGTCCAACTGCCTGAAGCCTTTCCTAATCACAGTTCAAATTTGATCAATAACCCATAGAAAATGAAGTTTGTACACTGTTTTTTCCAAGGGAATGTCTAGCCGTTTCCTAAAATACCAGCTGGAGACTCCAAAAGGACACTTTTGGTCCATGGCACATGAAATGTAACTGTGTAAAAAATTTATTTTCTATGGGTTATTGATCAAATTTGAACTGTGATTAGGAAAGGCTTCAGGCAGTTGGACACTTGTTTTGTTTTCAAAATTTAAAAACAAATTGACTTTGTCTTCTTCCAAAATCTAGATTTTGGGGCTTTGCAGATATGCAAATGTATGCATCATTAGTAAGATATTGATGATTTTTCATATTTATTTAAACATTTTGGAAAATACTGTAATACAAAAAGTTTTTGTTTTAATTAGGGCTGTCAAATTAACGCGTTAAT
>CM047506.1:31299630-31304630 GCA_026122265.1 Ammodytes dubius
AACTTTGTGTCAACTCGTTTGGCGATGGCTTGAATGTCACCGACATTACGGTAATTTAAATTACAGAGTTACGCACTATAGCTTTAAGGGATAAAGGAGCAAAAGAAAAGATATATGAAAAGATGGATGGGCGGATGAATGGATGGATGGATGGATGGATGGATGGATGGATGGATATGGATGGATGGATGGATGGATGGATGGATGGATGGATGGATGGATGGATGGATGGATGGATGGATGGATGGATGGATGGATGGATGGATGGATGGATGGATGGATGGATGGATGGATGATGGATGGATGGACGGACGGATGGACGGATGGATAGAAAGAGCAGTAAAGGAGGGAGCAGAGAGAGAGAGACAGAGAGAGGGGTGGAGTGGTACGCAGAGTTAGAAATATTAAAATGAATGATGTGCACTCTCTCAAGTCAGAAGTGCAGCTGGCAGCAAAGTGGCGTCGCCGAGCCAGCGAAACCAACTGACTGATGCCCACACTAATACAGGCCAACGGACAGACAGGTACTCATACAGATAGACAGACAGACGGACAGACAGGTACTCAGCAGAGGTGGGGGTAAGTCACTGATGTACAAGTCACAAGCAAGTCTCAAGTCATAACCTTCAAGTCTCAAGCAAGTCCAAGTCACTGTGGTGAGAATCAAGCAAGTCACAAGTCAAGTCATTGCTCAGGTCAAGCAAGTCACAAGTCAAGTCATACAAAAATCATATTATCTAACCCAGTTTCTACATTTAAAAGACCTGCATTCCACAGTTCTCTTCTTCATACCGTCATCGACAGCATCATCCTTGAACTACAATTGAATTATTCTTGGTCTGACCGAGGGGTCTTCAACTAAAATTGAAATGGGTCCAGTTGACAACATTTTCTTACAGCAAAGGTCCAACTCTCATAATGTCTGCATCCAATAGCAACCCCTTATCTATCACATGTGATCAACAATGCACATTTCCTTTTCTTTCAACCACATTTAGGCTACTTTCAATTTTCAAGTAGCTTAATTTAACATGGAAAACAAGAAAGGCAAATAGTAGGCTAACAGATAGCCTACTTACACAAAACAGACACTTAATGCCCATAATGCATTTAGAATAAAACAGGGCAGGGTATAGACCCGACCTGTGATAGCTGTAAGAGCGCACCGGCATCACTCTTTCACATGTAGGCTACTGGTTGTGTCCCACCTTGACTGAGTTCTGGACATCAGTTTTTCAAACAATTTCTGAAGTACTGCAGCATCAAATTGAGCCGAACCCTTACACTGCAATTTTTGGCATTGCTCCAAATCCGGGCTTCTTTATGTTTTTTTTTTTTTTTTTTTTTTTTTCATATCGATTGTTTATTTTTGTTTCTTGTAGCGTGTATTTCGTTTAGCCTATGTAATTTTTTAACATTGTGTATTGTTTTTATTTTTTTGTGTGCTGTTTTTTTTTTTTTTTTTATGCAGGATTGTTTGTGGTTGGGTGGGATATGGGCGGGGTGTGTTCGGGGGAAGAAAAAAGGGGAAAAACTCAATCATTGTACTGTATTTGCTTTGCAAATCTTTTGATGAATATAAAAACCTTTGAAAGAGAATAAAACAGGGCAAAGAGCTGCGCTATGGCAAAAATATCATATCACCTTTTATTTTATGGCAGGATCACATTTTGATTTATCCCGATTCATTTATTTTTCATACTGGGGGGCGAACTGTCATAACGGGCAGTTTGCTGTGCTGTCGGTGCGGGGGCAGCGGCTGTGAGCTGTCGGAAGGAGCCGGTGAACGTGGAAGGTTGAACTGCATCATATTCATGCTGTTTAGTCATGCTTTTATAAAGCCTACAGTCCGTGGAGGTAGGGTGTTCGATAAGGAAGCGTGCGTTATCAAGGCAGCAGCGCTGCAGGAAACGCTCGTTACTTTCGTTTTCTTTTACAAGACTTCCCGGGGCCGTTACAACGTGAAAAGGGAAGGGAAGAAGGCGCTACATATTTACTGTGATTGGGTTATAAGCGTGTGGGAGGCTCACGTGAATTACTCTTGGTCTATCTAGCCCATGGACATATAAAGAAAGGTCTAGCCGCCTCCATGACTGCTGCTCCTGTGTTGACCTGCTGACGCTGTTTGTCCGTGCAGCGCGCTGCGTGCATTGCACTGTAAAATCACCCGATCATGTTTCAAAATAAAACATAATTTCTAACGTAATCTAACTTTTAAAAATTCAAGTCATTTCGAGTCATCTGTCCCAAGTCTAAGTCAAGTCTCAAGTCATGAAGACCAAGTCAAAGTCAAGTCGAGTCTTTTATCAGTGTTAGTCAAGCAAGTCTCAAGTCCTCAAATTTGCGACTCGAGTCTGACTCGAGTCAAGTCATGTGACTCGAGTCCCCCATGTCTGGTACTCAGACAGACAGACAGACAGACGGACAGACAGGTACTCATACAGATAGACAGATAGACAGACGGACAGACAGGTACTCATACAGATAGACAGATAGACAGGCATTCATACAGATAGACAGACAGATAGACGGACAGGCACTAATACAGACAGATAGACAGACGGACAGGCATTCATACAGACAGAAAGATAGACGGACAGACAGGTACTCATACAGATAGACAGATAGACAGGCATTCATACAGACAGAAAGATAGACGGACAGACACTTACACAGACAGACAGATAGACAGACAGACAGATAGACGGACAGGCACTAATACAGACAGATAGACAGACAGACACGTACTCATACAGATAGACAGATAGACAGGCATTCATACAGACAGACAGATAGACAGACGGACAGACACTTACACAGACAGACAGATAGACAGGCATTCATACAGACAGACAGATAGATAGACAGACAGGTACTCATACAGATAGACAGATAGACAGGCATTCATACAGACAGAAAGATAGACAGGCGCAGAGGGAGAGACAGAAAGTGACAAGGTGAAGGATGCACTTTTCCCCTTAGTTGATTCAAATACGTTTCTAACTGACACTCACGCAAACCTGTGATTTTGCTGATTGTGTTTTGTAGGAAAATGTATGTGACAAAATGACAAAAGCGGTAGTGTATTTACTACGCCAGCTGTAGTTCCTGGGTGAGCGTATATACCCATGACAAAGGCATTAAGAAAAACTATATAAAAACAGCATTCTTTGCACTGATGGTCTCGTTTGCTGTTACATGCAATTTATGATCATCAGAGAAAAAATAAGACTGTTTCAGAAATATTTAAAAGCACCGTCCTTAAATTGACTGGGTTAGTTCATTAATTCGTAAAATGGCAAGTTAAGTGAGCGGTGCGTTCAAGTGCTGCACAGAAAATATGGACAGTGTTCGGGGACTGGCCATAATTCTGATGGTCCATTATCCTGACAGCTGAATAGTCCCACATATTTCCCATTGGACTGAAAAGGCCATTGCTCAGACGGTCCTTTATCCTGGATACACACACACACGCACACACACACACACACACACACACACACACACACACACACACACACACACACACACACACACACACACACACACACCCCACACACACACACACACACACACACACACACACACACACACACACACACACACACACACACACACACACACACACACCATGGAGCTTTTTACACCTTATACAGTATTATTATTTTTTTGATGTTTCAGCAAAAGCCAAAGTATATGGTAGGATTTAAGGTGGAGTCAGCGATTCTGGAAAAAGGGTTAAAACCAGTGAATATCTCCCCACGATCAGCTACCTGGCCCTACTGTAATGTGAGCCGGAAAAAAACAGCCTAGGCTCTGTAAACCGGCATTTTGCTAGCTACGGTTGGCCCCTTTTGATTACATACCCATAGTTTACATAGCCTAGGCTTTCAGCGCACATAGACAGGTAGCGGATCATTCTGAGATAATCACTGATTTTGACAGAAAGGGATTTTGACAACAAGCGTTCTCCAGAATCACTGACTTCGCCTTTAATATGTAATGTATTTTAAACTGCAAACAATGTGCATTTGTTTCACAAAAGTCAAAGTATGGCACAATTCAATCAAACCCTGCGTTCCAAATCACATACTCTTTCTTTTTACTACACTACATAATAAAGTACAGAAGAGTTTTAGGGCCACAGACAGGAGAAAAAAAAAAAATCAGATAAGGAAGATTTTTTTGCCATTATGTTGAGAAATGTCAAGAATAAAGACGAATACTCCAAAATGCTATTGGAGTTAGTGGGGCATTTATGTATTTAAAGCATCCTACAATTGACGTGCATGTATTGGGACATCCTAAATCTTTTTCAGGGATACTATATAGTAGGGAAGTATGGGGATTGGAACGCAGGGACAGCCACATCTCTCTCTCTTAACACGAAAATACAAATCTAACTCAGATAATAACGGACAGTCGGACCAATGACCTTTCGAATCTGAGAGATACTGTATGTGGGACAATCTAGCTGTCAGAATAATGGGCGGTAGGACTTATGGTAAAGCTTTCAGCGGCCGCACTGCTAGAATGTGATTGAAAACACCCCATAGGTTAAGATAGACGTATTCTGACGTATCAAATGACAGGGATTAACTGGTGGAAGAGAGAATTTTTCAATGTTTTTATTTAAAAGGTTTTTATCAAGTGGAAAGATATATAGAGAGCTGTGGAAAAAAATAAAGAGACCATTTCAAATATTCATTGTCTCTTGTTTGACTATTTATAGGCATATGTTTGAGTAGAATGAACATTTTGGTTTTATAATATAAACTACTGACAACATTTATACCAAATTCACAATAAGAATATTGTCATTAAAGAGCATTTCCATTAAGTAATGTAGAGATAAAGATTGAAGAAAAATCCAGAGTGGTCTCTTATTTTTTTCCGGAGCTGTAGAGTGCTGCGGAGGCCAAGTGGTTAATGTACGTACATGCCACATAAACATAACATTGCTGGTTTGAATCTGGCCAGTGACTTGTGTTGCATATGAA
>CM047506.1:31309630-31314630 GCA_026122265.1 Ammodytes dubius
GCTTTGCACTTCTTCCTACTCCTTTTCAGGCATATCAATTTAATAATAATGACATTTGTTTTCTTTTTTTGTGAAATAATATGATTTTATTTTTTTTTGTTTTTTTGGGGGGTTTTTCATTCTGTTTTGTATTTTTCATATGTTTAATTTGTATTTGATATGTCTGAAATCAATCAATCAATCAATCAATCACTAGGGACGTAACCATAGACAGTATATACAACATATCACTTCCCCCTCTCTCTTCTCATGTGTCCCTGTCTGCCTACCAGCTTTGCAACTGTCCAATAAACGTGAAAAATGGCCCGAAAAAATATATATTAAAAAAAGAGGTATATTCTAAAAAGGACAGTGGTGTGCTGTAAGTATTCAAATACACTTCAGAAACCTTAGTGCTCTTAAAGGTGCAGTGTGTAATATGACATCATCAAGAAAGTTCTACAAAGTTCTAGAATGCAACACTCCCTGGGTAACCCCAACCCTTTAGAATAATAACAGAAGCTACAGTGGCCTTCAAGGACAAGAACAATTCTAAATTTTAAACAATGCATCTGATGACATTCCAACTATGACACTGTCAAGATGGCGGCACTAGGCCTTGGTCCAAAATATGGAGAAATATGGACATATATGAGAACCTTTCTAAGGGAAAAAATAATGAAAAAAAAAAAATCAGCTATTATGCACTAAAGTAAATGTACTTGTGGATATTATAATTACTTTCTACAAAATCTGCTAGGAAATAAAACCATAAATTCTACACACTGCAGATTTAAAGAAGATTTTGTTGAAATCCTTAAACATAATAAAAATCATTCAATGTGTACGGACAACCATGAATAAGTCAAGACAAGTCAGATTAATAATGGAAATATGACCACGGTGAAGCAAAGTAAACTGTGATTTAGTAGCGTTCATAAACACAGGCCTTTTCCCGTCTGCCTGCTGTAAATCGTTTGGTCTGAGCTGGCGGGGATTCAGACCTGAGCAAACACATTAACAATAACTATATTAAAATTATATTCTTTTCACTGATGGTCTCGTTTGCTGTTACAGGTCATTTATGATCATCACAGCAAAAAAAATAAAGTGTTTCATGAACATGTAAAAGTTGTAATATGACATCATCAAGAAAGTTCTACAAAGTTCTAGAATGCAACACTCCCTGGGTAACCCCAACCCTTTAGAATAATAACAGAAGCTACAGTGGCCTTCAAGGACAAGAACAATTCTACATTTTAAACAATGCACCTGATGACATTCCAACTATATACTGTACACTTTCAAGATGGCGGCACTAGGCCTTGGTCCAAAATATGCAGAAATATGGACATATATGAGACCCTTTCTAAGGGAAAAAATAATAATTCAAAACATTTCCATCAAAACATGGAAATAAAACCCAAAATTCTACACACTGCAGGTTTAATCTACCAATATTATGCTATTTATTTGACGATTTTTTACTAAATATATTGAATCCACTTCTTACCAATAAATAAATAATGGTGCCACAGACAGCAGAGATTGCAGAGGCTGAAACAAACAGCTCTGGAAAAATTAAGAGACCACTCCAAATGTTCAGTGTCTCTTGTTTTACTATTTATAGGCATATGTTTGAGTAGAATGAACATTTTGGTTTTATAATATAAACTACTGACAACATTCCTACGAAATTCCCCCCAAAAATATTGTCATTAAAGAGCATTTCCATTAAGTAATGTAGAGATGAAGATTTAAGAATAATCCAGACTGGTCTCTTAATTTTTTCCCGGGCTGTATATTATATTCTCTCCATCACAACAAGAAGTGATAAATGTCAGGGGAGATATGAGCCACTGCAGCTATTGGTTCTGATGCAGTGTGTGTGTGTGTGTGTGTGTGTGTGTGTGTGTGTGTGTGTGTGTGTGTGTGTGTGTGTGTGTGTGTGTGTGTGTGTGTGTGTGTGTGTGTGTGTGTGTGTGTGTGTGTCATCAAACAGTCGGCATGGACAGACCATGGGGGGGGGGGCATAAACAGAGTGGGTGGGACTCAGAGGGAGACACACACAGTCACAGACAGTCACACAGACACACACAGTAACACAGACACACACACATAGTAACACACACAAAGACACACAGACACACACACACAGAGAGAGAGACACATACAAACACCAACACACACACACACACACACACACACACACACACACACACACACACACACACACACACACACACACACACACACACACACACACACACACACACACACACACACACACACACACACACACACACACACACACACACACACACACACACACACACACACACACACACACACACACACACACACACACACACACACACAACAGAGGGCCAAAAGGGTTATAAACTAAAATGTATCTAAGCCATGGGCAATCTCTCAGAGCATGGATCTAGTGCGTGAAAGGGCAAGTGGGGTTTAAACCTGTCACGTCTAATAAAAGTCCTCTTCCCCACACGCCCCCCAAGGCCACACACACACACACACACACACACACACACACACACACACCTGAAACACCTGGTCTGGCCTGCAACTGGGTCAACAGCTGTCTGCCAGCCAGGCTCTCTGCTTGGCAATTCATACCCTGAGTCTCTTTACCTATTAAAGGAGCTACGAGGAACTTTTCAAATATTTCTGAAACAGTCTCATCTTTCCTCTGATGATCATAAATGACATGTAACAGCAAACAAGGCCATCAGTGCAAAGAATGCTTTTTTTATGATAGTTTTTCGTAATGCCTTTGTCATGGGTGTATACGCTCACCCAGGAACAACAGCTGGCGTAGTAAAAACACTACCGCAGAGCACCTTTAACTAACTTACAAGGAAAATTAGGCACAGAAATAAATTATGATGAATTATGCACTTTGAAGAAAAAAACATCAAAATGTTTGAAAATAAATTTGAAGTTGAGTTTTTGTGAATGAAGTGGAAATGTGTAGAATACAGTTTTTTTTTTTTTCTTAACCTTTATTTATACAGGTAAATCCCATTGAGACCGAAGACTCTTTTGCAAGGGAGACCTGTTTTCCTTTCCCACGTTACCATTCACACACACATTCACACACCGATAGCAGGCTAACTATCGACATTCACACGAGGCAAGGTGGGTGAAGTGTCTTGCCCAAGGACACAACAACCATGACACAGGTGGCAGGGCGGGGGATCGAACCTCCAACCCTTTGATCATCGGCCGACCCGCTCTACCAACTGAGCCACAGTCGCCCCAGTTGACATTTCAAGAGCGCTGTAAAGTTAGAAAAATGGAGACAGATTGAAACTTCTGGGATCAATGAATGAAAATCCAGTGGTACAGTAATATACACACAGCCTAGACACCGTAAACTGGCATGTTTCTATAGCTACGGCGGGCCCCCTTTGTTTACATGCCCGTTTACAGAGCCTAGGCTGTGAATTAACACCAGATTTGTTGTCTTCAGTTCACACCCAGTACGGACAGGTAGCGGATTGTGAGGAGATATTCACTGATTTTGATAAAGAAGGGATTTTGACAACAGGCGTTCTCCAGAATCACTGACTCCACCTTTAATCGTTTAAAATTGCCTAAAGACCTCTCTCTCTCCCTCTCCCTCTCCCTCTCCCTCTCCCTCCCCCTCTCCCTCTCCCCCTCCCCTCTCCCTCTCCCTCTCCCTCTCCCTCTCCCTCTCCTCTCCCTCTCCCTCTCTCTCTCCCTCTCCCTCTCCCTCTCCCTCTCTCCTTCCCTCTCCCTCTCCCTCTCTCTCTCTCTCTCCCTCTCCCTCTCCCTCTCCCTCTCTCCCTCCCTCTCCCTCTCCCTCTCCCTCTCTCTCTCTCCCTCTCCGTTTAAGCTGGCATTGTCTCTACAGAATGCAATTATCAAAAAACGCAAATCCAGTGTGTATTGTTAAAGAAACCCTCCTCTTGCCTAAGCTGTCGGTCAGAGACGTACGATCAATAAGAGACAGAAGGACATTGATTTTCTAAGTTGTTTGAATCACTTTTGCACTAAAAGCTTTAACACTATTTAGACGCGATGGATCGATGTCGTAATGAATCGTACAGCTTGCAGTGCTGGAGCCAAATTACCTTCTGTTAGAAAACTTTAGACTTTTATCCTCTATTCTGGGAGTGTCAGTGATATGAAGAAACAAGGAACACAAGCTAAACAATGCCTTCTGTTGAGGTAAAATCATTAAAGTAAATGTAAAGCCCACTGAGGCACATTTATATGTGTGATACTGGGCTATACAAATAGAACTGATTTGATTTGAGTTGTCTTGGTTTATCAAATCTGTTTTGTAATTTATTTTTTTAGATGACAAAATTGATGGAACTAACTGTCATTTTCATTTGATCTTTCCTCACACCTGCAATGTCAATCGTATAATTTTTATAACATTTAAATATGCTCTTTTCGTCAATTTTCAACAGTATATCGCTGTTCAAAATTTACACTGTGACCATTTTGTTTTTGTCTGATATAAATTGTATTTTGAGAATGTTTCCCTACTAAACATATTGCACAGTTTGATTGATGCAACTGATTTTTCAGCTGTTAGCGTCTTTATAAACTCAATCAGTCAGTACTGAATGCCGAACAGCATTTAAAGTTATAGTCAGCGATTCTTACTGATTTTTACTACACTACATACTAAAGTACAGAAGATTTTTAGGGCCACAGACAGGAGAGAAAACAAAATCAGATAAGGAAGATTTATTTTCATTATGTCGAGAAATGTCAAGAATAAAGACAAATACTCCCAAATGCTCTTGGAGTTAGTGGGGGCATATATGTTTTTTCAGCATACTACAATTGACGTGCACATGTATTGGGACATCCTAAATCTTTTTCTGGCATACTTAACAGTAGGGAAGTATGGGGATTGGAGCGCAGGGCATGTATTTTCAGCTATAGGGTGAACAGGGGACCTTATTAGGACAGTTAGATCCCTGATGCGATTACTGTAATTAGTGCTGAACAATAGT
>CM047506.1:31319630-31327130 GCA_026122265.1 Ammodytes dubius
AGGCAGCCGCAGATAGGCTACATATTCTCAGAAGGGAGTGCTGACAAAAAAAAGCTCTGCCTGCACTTAAATAATAACTCGCTACATTGATAATAAAAATGCATCACCAATGCAATATTGTTGCATGCAGCGGTGACACACGCCGCAGGGCCTATTGGGCCGATTATAAGAAGGGGTTTCCCCCTGGGAATAGGTCGTAAAAAGTCGGGTCGTTTTATATTCGGTGTAATAGTCAGCGTCCAGTTATGGACTGACCAGTGCGATCATCAGCTGGGCCTGTGTCCAACTTGTGTTTTTTTTTTTTTTTCGGGTGGAGCACGAGCTGCGCACTCAGATGCGGCCGGGACAGAGGTGTGTGCGCTTGGATAGAGAACGAAGTGTGGAGAGGAAAATAGGCACGGGAAATGGCCAAAGAGCTCCAAATCCCCAGCACTTATGTTGCGTGTCGACGTATCAGAGGCATGAATCGGCGCAGCGATCGACAGTGGCTTTTCTGCTGTGGCAGGCGTAGTGAGGAGAGTTTAAACTGCACCGTCCTTTTACGCCCCACCTCCGCCTCCGTAATGTTCAGATTTGCATCAAAGCCCTTATGATAATAAGAATGAGAGGCTTTATTTAAACGTTGTCAATGCGCAGGTGGTGATTATATTAACTGTGTCGGCTGTAGACTGAAACTAACGGAGCGAGGCGGTTGTTTCACTTTGCAGTTAGTCACGTAATTTGGAGACATGTCTCTGTGTATCAGGTCTCGGGACACAATCGGATCGCGAAAGCCTGTCCCCTCTACAACGTTAATGTGCAGGAATCCCCGGTGATCATTTAGTCTTAAACCACATAGTTTTTCTGCACGGCGGCTCGGCGAGGTCTCACTGTGAACGTCACCATCACAGTGTTTCACCGGGGTGCGCGCTGCTTCGCTCAGACGGGGCTTTGAGTGTAGGCTCAGGCGCAAAGAGACAGTCTGTATCACTTGCGCGGCTCCAGAGAGATTGTATAGATGTGTTTTTAAGAACGTGTGACGTCCCAAGCCTGTGATGTAAGCCAAAGTTCGAATCAGACATTTTCAAATGGCCGTCTCAATGCATTTTAGAACGGAGATCCTTCGCGTGACGTCCCAAGCCTTTGCTCGCTCTAAGTTAAGGCGACATTCGAATCAGGATTTTTCAAATGGTCGACCAACTGACATGACAGTATGTTTGCGGGGAGCTAACAGATATTCCTAAAACCTTTCATATACATATTAGCACTGATTTTACCCCCCAAATAACATAGTTACAAGGATTTAGTGGATTTGGGTTGCCAGGGCCTTTAAGAAATGTTAAATATAGGGACGGACTTTGGGAATGAATAAGACACTTCACATGAGACACCAGCTAATAGTAAAAAGTGCTAGTTTTTCTTTGGAGAACTTTTTGAGACTTGAACGGGTTAAAATAATAACTAAATTAATATGATAACGGATATTATTGTAACGGTGACGACAGGCAGACAGGCAAGCAGGACCCAAATGCAGAAAGTTTCAAGTGAGGCTAATTTATTGTCCAAAAAAACACAACAACTCCAGAAACGCAAAAAGGCACAAAGGCAAGGCACATGGAACATACAGGGACAGACTCACCAACAGGTACAATGCTCGGACAGGGAACAAAGAAACACTGGGAGTTATATACACACACACACAAGACAGGGTAGACAACGAGGGACAGGTGTATCACATTAGGGAAGGGAGCAGTAATCACACAAGAGGGAAACTTGACAGGACATGGGGAGGAACCATGGACATATAAAGAAATGGACACCGTATTGAAACATGGCGCCCATTCATTCCTATGAAGCTGCTCATTGGCGCAGAGAAGCAACAAGGAAGCTGCCATACTGCTTTCATGTGAGCCTGGCACACCCCTAAAGCATGACGCGCAGGGTACGTTTCATTCTCGAGCAGTGTAACGTTATAATATGTCCGTGCATTAAGCTAAGCGGGACGGGCACAGTTGCATTGTTTATCGACCATGGAAGTATAAGTTACTAATCCCCGATGATTCTCTGTATGTAATCTTTAAATTACACCCCGTCGTTGTAAAGTAATATAGTGATAGACGAAGATTCCTCCCGCCATCGGAGGCCGGGCCGGCCGAAGCAACGGTTGTTTCACTACGGCTCCTTTTATCGGCTACACGCCTAACGGCTAAAACTGAAAATAAAACGGCTATAAAACGCTTTCGGTGGCGTTTTGAAAAGCGAAAACTTCCATTCTATTAGAACATGGTCTAAAGAAAAGTATGAGCCTTTGATTGATATCCAGAAAAATTTAGCGGAGATACATTCTTGTTTGACGAAATTGTATTGGGAATGAATGGGGCTGAGCTCATATGATCGCCATTTTGATTAACGGACCCGTCCCAGACAGTCTAATGCATGTTATACCAGGCGTGGCCACCTGTCCATGCTGGTTGCTCGGAAAAGGCACAATCCTGGGGGCCTGGGAGGAACAAGACAGACCAAAATAAAACAGGAAACCCGGGTAACACCAAAACAAGGACAATAATATGTAATTCTGTTGCAGCTTTCAACCCATACTTAATTGGATGTCCTTTCCTTTCTCTCAACTTTAGAAGTTACTAAGTCTGCGCAAAAGGTCAGAAGAATCTAGAACAAACTTATATAATCTGTTTTGCCCTTGGTAAAAATAAATAAATATTGAGTACGGGCGAAGAATATGATTTCACACACACACACACACACACACACACACACACACACACACACACACACACACACACACACACACACACACACACACACACACACACACACACACACACACACACACAACACAGGGGGTGCATTAATAAGTCATTAATAAAACAGACATTCAATACAATATACAGAGGACAAACAAGAATGCGGGTCGGACAGACAGAAACTAGGGGGTAAACTGGGAGACAAAGGGAACAACACTCTTAATTAAAGGCCGGCAAAAAGTAATTTCCCTAACTTGGCATTCTGTAATTGCAACAAAATGGGGTGTTTGCGTTGTGTGTGTGTGTGTGTGTGTGTGTGTGTGTGTGTGCACTTGCATGTTTGTCGGTGTGTGTGTGTGTGTGTGTGTGTGTGTGTGCACTTGCATGTTTGTCGGTGTGTGTGTGTGTGTGTGTGTGTGTGTGTGTGTGTGCACTTGCATGTTTGTCTGTGTGTGTTTGCGAGAGTGTAAACAAACGTACTTTATATGAAACGGCATTTTGTAATCGCTACAAAACGCTTTCATGAACAGATGCGTGTTAGCGTGTTTGTGCCCGCTTGTGTGCGCTTGTATATGTGTACGTGTGTGTGTGTGTGTGTGTGTGTGTGTGTGTGTGTGTGTGTGTGTGTGATTGTGTGTGAGTGTGCACTAAACATACTGTACATGAACCAGCGTTTTCCCCCACCAGCTATGTGCTGAAGGTGCATTACACATTATTTCTGCCTGACATGGTGCAAAGAGGGAAACTAATTCACTGAGACAGGTGCACACACACAGATTTACACTCACACACACACTGCAGGTACAATGATGGGGACATACTGCTATGGTAAGGACTTTGTTGGGTGATTGAGGTGTGTGTGGTGTGTATAGGGGTGTGTATAGGGGTGTGTGTAGGGGTGTGTGTGTAGGGGTGTGTGTGTGTGTGTGTGTGTGTGTGTGTGTGTGTGTTGTGTGTGTGTCTAGTCGTATTAGTGGGAAGCAGCAGAGAACACGCAAAACTCAGAGCAAGGGCAAACTAGAGAACTCACACAGACACACACACACACAGCGGACTCACAAAGACTTGGAAAGGGGGATTACGAGAGAGAGAGAGAAGTAGAGAGAGAGAGGGAGAGAAAGAAAGAAAGAGAGAGAGAGGTTGAGGGGGTGAAGGACAGATCAAGAGGGAAGAAGAGAGAGAAAAAGAGAGAAAGAAGTACGGCCCCGAAACTGTATGTTTCTAAACCACGTCAAAAGACTCATTGGCTTATAACAGAGCATGAGAGCATGTGTATATTGTTTCTTTCTATGTATATCATTATGTGTGTGTGTGTGTGTGTGTGTGTGTGTGTGTGTGTGTGTGTGTGTGTGTGTGTGTGTGTGTGTGTGTGTGTGTGTGTGTGTGTGTGTGTGTGTGTGTGTGTGTGTGTGTGTGTGTGTGTGTGTGTGTGTGCTTTCGTGCGTTGGTGGTGAACATGCAAACGACATTTAGCCCCCGGAGGCGAACAATTAAATAAAAGGTACAAGGGCAGCAAAAAGTAAACGGAGAGAGAGAGAGAGAGAGAGAGAGAGAGAGAGAGAGAGAGAGAGAGAGAGAGAGACAGAGACAGAGACAGAGAGGGGGAAAGAGAGAGAGAGCGACACAGAAAGAAAGAGATGAAGACAGAGAGAGAGACACACACATAAAGAGAGAGAAAGAGAGAAAAAGAGACAGAGAGAGAGACACACACATAAAGAGAGAGAGAGAGAAAGAGAGAAAAAGAGAGAGAGACACACACATAAAGAGAGAGAGAAAGAAAGAGAGAAAAAGAGAGAAAAAGAGAGACAGAGAGAGAGAGATTAGAGGACATGACAGAAGAGTGGAGGAGGAGGAGTGACCAATTGCTGAGAAAGGGAAACAGTCAAAGCAGAGCGATGCAGATCAGGCAGAATCCTTATTCCTCTGTGTGTGTGTGTGTGTGTGTGTGTGTGTGTGTGTGTGTGTGTGTGTGTGTGTGTGTGTGTGTGTGTGTGTGGTGTGTGTGTGTGTGTGTGTGTGTGTGTGTGTGTGTGTGTGTGTGTGTGTGTGTGTGTGCTCTCTCTCTCAGTCATTATTCGTCTCATTCTCCCCCAGGATGACAGCAGAGGGGACAGGGAGGGCTGCACTACGACCTATGGGACTACACACACACACACACACACACACACACACACTACACAGAAACACACACACACACACACACACTACACAGAAACACACACACACACACACTACACAGAAACACACACACACACACACACACACACAGAAACACACACACTACACAGAAACACACACACACACACTACAACCTATGGGATATACAATGGTGAACGACACACACACACACACACACACACACACACACACACACAGGGAGGGCTGCACTACGACCTATGGGACTACACACACACACACACACACACACACACACTACACAGAAACACACACACACACACACAGACACTACACAGAAACACACACACACACACACACAGAAACACACACACACACACACTACACAGAAACACACACACACACACTACAACCTATGGGATATACAATGGTGAACGACACACACACACACACACACACACACACACACACACACACAGGGAGGGCTGCACTACGACCTATGGGACTACACACACACACACACACACACACACACACACACACACACACACACACACACACACACACACACACACACACACACACACACACACACACACAACACAGGTCTCTGCACTACAAACAAACGGATATACACTGGTGAACGACACACACACACACACACACACACACACACACACACACACACACACACACACACACACACACAAGGTTTCTGCCCTATAACCCCACATATACCGTAGGTGTAGGATACAATGATGATGATGAATGGATGGCATTTATAAAGCTGTTCTACCTTAGTAGACAAAATGCATCACCATAGGCCCATTCAGTATAGCTGTTTTGCTTTAGCAGACACAAAAACTCTCTCATTCACACACACACACACACACACACACACACACACACACACACACACACACACACACACACGCACACGCACACACAGCAACATGGGAGTTGAGTGTGCTGCACTTTGACATGTATAGAAGGAGCTGGAACATTTAGATTAATGGATGACCGTCCCAGCATTAGTAGGCGAAGGGATATCAACTATTTGTTTTCCTATCTTGCATATACACAGCTCTGGAAAAAAAATAAGAGACCAGTCTGGATTTTTCTTCAATCTTCATCTCTACATTACTTAGTGAAAATGATCTAAAAATGACAATATTTTTTGGGGGCGAATTTGGTATAAATGTTGTCAGTAGTTTGTAGAATAAAACCAAAATGTTCATTCTACTCAAACATATGCCTATAAACAGTAAAACGAGAGACACTGAAAATTTGGAGTGGTCTCTTCATTTTTTTCCAGAGCTGTGTGTAACTCCACCTTTCACAGATACAAACAGCCAGACTCACAAGTTTAAAATCATTTAGTTTCAAATATTTCAATACCAGTATATGATCATAATGTTAAAGGCCTACTTCACCGGTTGGAATATGAAGGTGTATTGAACTCGGAGATCCTATTTAGTATAAATGTGCAAAAAAAAATTGAAATCGGATCATCTTAGCCTGAGAAAAGGCAGAAAGAGTGTTTTATGGTCTCACTGTCTGACCCTACAGTTTCCTTACTGTGACATCACAGTAAGGGTTAGGATTAACAGGACAGCTGGGCCAAGGGAAGACTAAGGGAAGACTGAGGGAAGAAAAACCTCATTCATTATATTATAATAGTGATTTTATAATGATAGAACGCTGGTTCCGTATGGGTGAAGTATTCCTTTAATGTAGGCCTATTATATATATACACTATCGTTTTAGATAAATGGGAACAGTACAAAGGGAGCATACGTAGATTTGGTTTCATTTCAGAAGGACAGAGAACGAGATCGGGATCACACACACACACACACACACACACACACACACACACACACACACACACACACACACACACACACACAGCCACGCAAACACACACACACACACACACAGAAACACACACACAGCCACGCAAACACACACAGCCACAAAGTCACACACAAGCAGGATTCTGATTGGATGGTCACTGAAGCGTATCCCTAGGCAACGCTGGCACATTCTGGCCATGGAAACGGGATGAGTGAGACCCTCCCTAACGTTTGAGGCAAGTTTCCCATCAGCCACTTGGGCCATAAATCCCCAAAATGTTCTAAAAACTCCTTTTCGTCAATACAGTGATGGGTGATGGGTGGGGGTTCAGCGGGATAGGAGCTGACTGGCAAAGGTTTTCTTGCAATAGAAGATGTTTTACATGGGAAGTTGCATTCGAATGCACGGCAAGCAATAACATTGTATAGCACAAAATGTTACCCTAAAATGTTCACCTGCTAAACAGCACAAATGGAGCAGCGAAATTCATTTAGGTTTAGCTCAGGTGCTGAATGACAACCCTGAGACACAATCCCTGGTGCCCAAGGGTTTTATTACTCAAAAGGTGGAGTCAGGGGCGCTCTGGTGGTGTAGTGGATAGAGCGTGTATCATATCGGCTCCGGCCTTCGTTGCAGTGGTCGCGGGTTCAAATCTGACCCGTGGACCTTTACTGCAGGTCATCCCCCCTCTCTCTCTCTCTCTCTCTGTTTCCCCATTTCAACTCTGTACTACTTGAAAATGCAAAAAAATTATCGAAAAAAAAAA
>CM047506.1:31339072-31361572 GCA_026122265.1 Ammodytes dubius
ACACACACACACACACACACACACACACACACACACACACACACACACACACACACACACACACACACACACACACACACACACACACACACACACACACACACACGCAGTCCCTGTCATACCCTGAACTTCCTGCGGAGGGAGCTGTTGAGTTGGAAGTCGTCCTTCCAGCTGGACTTGTGGTCCTGGATCTCAGAGAGAGACGGCAGAGCTTTCCTCATCTTCTCCTTGTCTTTCCCGCTGTGGTCCAGTTTAAACATGGCGTCTGTCTCCAGCTTCTCCTTATCCTGCCGCTCTGTACGCAGAGATGGAGGAGAGAGGGGTTGTTATTAGAGTGATTAAGACTGTCCATGTGAAAGAGAGATGGAGGAGAGAGGGATCGTTATTAGAGTGATTAAGACTGTTTATGTGAAAGAGGGATGGAAGAGAGAGGGATTATCAGGAGGCAACAAAAAAAACAGAAGAAAAATGTGTGTTTGTGAAAAATAATGACAACTTTTACAAGGTGGAGTCAGCTATTCTGGAAAAATGTTTGTCAGAATTAGTGAATATCTCCTCACGATCCACTACCTGTCTCTGCTGTGTGTGCTCTGAAAAGAAAATGCAGTGTAATACAGTCTAGGTTCTTAAACAGGAATGTTGCGAGCTATGGTCGGCCCCTTTGTTTACATACCAGTTTACAAAGCCTAGGCTGTGAATTAACACTGGACTTTTGTTCACAGCACACTCAGTACGGACAGGTAGCGGATCGTGAGGAGATATTCACTGATTTTGACAAAGTAATTTTGACAACAAGCGTTCTCCAGAATCACTGACTCCACCTTTAAAAAAAGAACATAAAGACACGTTGAGGAAAAAAAAAGACTATAGTGTCATTGTTATGGCACAGTTTTTCCAGCGTATATTGCACCTTCATAAAATACCATAGCGAATTGAGCGAAGCCTTTTATTTTTTCTAACCTTTATTTATACAGGTAAATCCCATTGAGACCGAAGACTCTTTTTCAAGGGAGACCTGTTTTCCTTTCCCACGTTACCATTCACACACACATTCATACACCGCTAGCAGCAGCTAACTATCGACATTCACACAAGGCAAGGTGGGTGAAGTGTCTTGCCCAAGGACACAACAACCATGACACAGGTGGCAGGGCGGGGATCGAACCTCCAACCCTTTGATCATCGGCCGACCCGCTCTACCAACTGAGCCACAGTCGCCCCTGTGTGTGTGTGTGTGTGTGTGTGTGTGTGTGTGTTTTATTTTGACATAATAACTCTCCCAACCCTTTACCTGTGGTGAGGATCTGCTCGTTGTCAGCCATGTCCCAGCGCTCCTCCTTCCGGTTCGCTCCGCTGATGATCAGGTAGTCGCAGGTGGCCGGGTCCGTCTGCATCTCGATGTAGTTCACACACAGGTGGCACTTCATCCTGAACCTGGGGGGCAAGACAAGAAAGGTTCAAAATAAATCTGAAACTGTGTAAAGGTCTCTTATTTGTAATAAATGTGGATTATTTTATTATAATTTAACCTGTACAGCACTTTGGGGCAGTACCCGCTGTTTGTAAATGTGCTTTATAAATAAATTTGACCTTGACCTTAAAGAACAAAACACATTAGAATAATATAGTGGTGCTGAAGATTTGCAGGTTTCTGTTATAACATTTTATTTTATTTTATTTAAAAGTAAAACTCGATATAAAACTATTAAAACTAAAAGAGGTGAAAGAAAGTATGATTTAGGTCTTCCATTTTAACTCACTCACAGGTGGCACTTCATCCTAAACCTGGTCGACAAATCACAATAAAGGTTTAAACATCTTAAATTCTTCCATTTTAACTTAAGTTTTAAAAGACTCTTTTTCATGTGGGTTTTTCTGTCATTCAAAAGATGGAGCCAGCGGGTGCGCCCTTAGCTCAGTTGGTAGGGCGCCCCCCCCCCACCCCCCATGGGCCTCGGCCAGCAGCGGACCCGGGTTCAATTCCAGCCCGCGGTCGTTCTCTGCATGTCACTCCCCTCTCTGCCCCATTTCAACTCTGTCTCTACACTATCAATCAGGCATGAAAATGCAAAAAAAAAATCTTAAAAAAAATAAAAAATGGAGCCAGCGATTCTGGAGAACGCTTGTTTACAAAATCACTTTTTGTGAAAATCAGTGAATGAGTATGTGCACTTGAAAAAAAGCAAATGTATGTAAGCAAACGGGCCCCACCATAGTGTTTTATTTACAGAGCCTAGGTTGTGTATTAACATCAGATTTTTTTCCAGCACACACAGTAGGGACAAGCATTGATTTCAAGCATTCTCCAGAATCTCTGACTCCACCTTTATGGAGAAACAGTAAACTAAACCACACAACTAAGTGTGATCAGTAAATGTCTGTCTGTCTGTCTGTCTGTCTGTGTCTGTGTCTGTGTGTGTGTGTGTGTGTGTGTGTGTGTGTGTGTGTGTGTGTGTGTGGTGTGTGTGTGTGTTTGTGCTGTACCTGTAGATTGGCGTGGTGTAGTACATTCCCTCTTTCTTCTTCTCAGCATTGTAGCGGACGCCTGTTCACGCACAACACCAGTGTTATGGAAATAAAAAGACCATGTATCAAACTCTGACTGAAAATACCTTGCAGGAGACTCAAGGACTGAGTCAAACTGAATGGCTAAAGTTTGTATCTTTAGACTTACCCATGCCGATGTGATTTTTGCAGCCATCACACCAGATGTTGTAGGGCATCTCAAACCTGAGTGGAGACAGTTAAACCATTAAACCATCAATCTAGGTTTGGTGTTAATTGAAAAACCCAGTGTTGATAATGTTAGGTAAAGGTAAAGCATTTTATGTTTCATAATTCTTAATTAAAAAATGACAATTAATTGTATTAATTGTGTGATAGGATTAGACTGTTCTATTCTACATTTGCTTCCTTCATTATATTTTGACAACACACTTATAGAGGTAGTAAAATCCTTTGCATAGAAGATACAAATGTACTTAGCTGTTACTACCACGTATTCTTATACTTTTATACTCTTTTTTATTTTCTTGTTATAATGCTATCCTATTTATATATATATATTTGTTTTTATTGAAGAAGCTGAATCAAGAATCCGAATGCACCTTTACTGTCTTGTACCTGTGCAAATGGCAATAAACATTCTATTCTATTATATTATATTTGAGCAATTGTGCCTGGCATTGGCTTATATAAATATGACTTATAATTATAATTTCTAATCTCCAGCTAAAATCAGTATAATGTATATATGATTGTGTACTAATAATAATAATAATAATAATTCATTTTATTTATTATTTTATTTTTCAGTTCACCTTACAGGGCAGAGTTAAAAAGAACAAAAACAACAAACAAGACATATTTAAACAATGTACAGAGGTGGAGGTGGGGTGCTAACCTGATGATGAGAATGCCCTGGGACAGCTTCTTGGCCCTCTCCCGCAGAGCGTGGGTTCCATGGTAACCGTTGAGGGATCCATGCTGGAAACAAACAAAAAAATGATGGAAAATGTCATTCAGTATCTTTACAAAATAGTGTAACTGAAAAGACTGACACACTCTGGTTTGGGTGATCGCACAGACACGCACACAGACACAGACAGACAGACAGACAGACAGACAGACAGGCAGACACACACCACCCACACACACACACACACACACAGATAGACAGACAGACACACACACACACACACACCTTGACCGGATCGAAATCTGGAGGGTAGTAATGGTTTTGTCCTTTTCTTTCTCCCTGTTGAGAAAAACAAAGTACAGAATAATTTGTTAGCAACTCGTAGAAGAAATTATGTTTTTAACCAAACAGTATATCCTTGTGATTATTTGTACCTTCACATACAGAGGTGTTATTAAAACAAAGTGTGGCTTACCATGGTGACGACTGGGTGTTCACACCAGTGAGGGATTCAACTTTTTCACTAGAAAAAAAAAGAGAAAATAATTCATATCAGGGACACCATACTGCACCATAATGTAGCGCTATAAGTTAGGTTACATTATGAACAGTAGTTAGCCTTTGCATTGTACATGTAATTTGTTTTCTTTTTTCTTTTTGTGAAGTAATTTTAGACATCATTTTTGTTAATTGTATTTCCATGCTTTTCATTTTGTTTTGTATTGTTTGATATGTCTGAAATGAATTAAATTCAATACATTAAGATCGCAGCAGAGCACCAATCATGACCATAACACATTATGAGACATGAATAAAATATGTATTCAATAAGAAAAGGCCTCTCTGAATAACGCAAAACAGCTTAAAGCACCATAACCTAGCGTAACCAATATTTGATGGGCAAAACCAGATTACATGTTCTTATAATCAAGTTACTTCAACACGTGTATCTGTTTGTGTTTTATAAACGTACACGCACCATTGAGGCTTTAAATTAATTGTCGAAATGTGTTCAGAAATTCTACATATGCCATTGAAGACATCTAACAGCAGTAGGCAAAGTTTAAACTGTACCCACGATAAGCTTAACACCGCAGCGATCCTACAGGAATCTAACGTTAGCTAACGAAATGTAAACAACTATAACGTGTTAACAGCGAGCTACATAAACTACTGTATTCGTCTGAAAAGCTAACAGGTGTTCACTTAATTTCTGGCGTGTATGGTCGACATACACGTTTACATTGTATAACAAGTTGAAAATAAACATTATTGGCATGATTTCTTGTGAGAATTTTTTGATTTGAGTGCATCGGAGCTAAAATCGAGCTAACAACCGTTAGCAGTGGCTAGTTTGTTATGAAACGTTAGCGTCATTTTCGAGCAAATATGAACAACACGTAGCTTAATGACAACTGGAAATAAATAACATCAGTTTTATCATTTTAAATTGTCTACTTTTGTGTTTACTATTGAGTAGAAAACAGGTAAAACATCCAAACAACTTACACTGCTCTTGTAGCTATACAACTATTAGCCAATCACCAGAGGGGCCGATGGGTAACGAATACGTCGTTTCCGGGTAACTTGAGTGGTGTTTTTTTTTATTTACTTATTTATTTTTCGGTGTGTGTGGCGTCATGCATGGCAATACGACGTTTTTTTGTTGCTTTCGTAATTTTTTTTAAATTATTTATTATCATTATTTTGCCTAGTTAAAACCATAGATAGTAGTTAAATTACTCTCCAGACCAGTTGGTGGCAGTAATGCGCCGCTGGCAAAAATAACTCCAACAGAAGAAGAATACGTCACGCATGTTGCAGTGGATTGTGGGAAGTACCGGTCTGACTGTTGACGAGAAAACGTGCTGAGAGCGACTAGCCCGAGAAGATATTTTCATTTTCTACCTATTTTCTGTCGTTCAATGCCGTTAAAATGGAAAGTAAAACGGAGCCGCAAAAACGTTACATCTGCTCGTTTCCCGCCTGCCCTGCCGCCTATAACAAACAATGGAAACTGGACGCTCACCTCTGTAAACACACCGGAGTCAAGCCTCACGCGTGTGTACAGGACGGCTGCGGTAAGACCTTCTGCTCGCCTTACCACCTAGCCCGCCACCAGCTCAGTCACAGCGGCGAGAAGCCTTTCCAATGCGCGGTAGACGGCTGTACGGAAGCCTTCACCACCAACTCAAACCGGGCCAGGCACGTCACTCGCGTCCACTCGCACGACCAAGAAGAGGAGCACAAGAAGTACGTGTGTAAGTTTGACGGCTGTGGGCTCGAATTCAAGAAAAACAAGCAGCTGAAGTCGCACGTTTGTGAGCAACACACTCAACTGCCGCCCTACCAGTGCACTCACGAGGGATGCGAGATGCGGTTTACTTTCCCCAGTAAGCTCAAGCGACACGAGAAGGTCCACAGAGGCTACCCATGCAAAGAAGAGGGCTGCATCTTCACTGGAAAGACCTGGACCGACTATTTAAAACACCGTAAAGAGCAACACAGGTTAATTCTCCGGTGCGAACAGTGCAACAAGGTGTTTCGAGAGAACTGGCTCCTACAACAGCATCAACACGTTCACTCTGACGTGCGCGTTGTGTTCAAGTGTCCCCGGGAAAACTGCGACAGGTCGTTTACAACCATCTTTAACCTGGAAAGCCACATCGGGTCTTTCCACGAGGAGCTGCGGCCACACATCTGCACGCACGCCGGCTGCGGGAAGACTTTCGCCATGAAGCAAAGCCTGCAGCGTCACAGCGTGGTCCACAATCCAGATAAGACGAAACTGAAGGCGGGTACAGCTCGAGCCAAAAGGTCTCTGGCGTCCAGGTTGAGTGGATTCTCTGAGACGAAGAGAGTTGTCCGTAAAAAACGCAGAGAGACTGTGACAAACACTGACGTCCCTGTTACACCACATGGGTCTGTTGAGTTGGTGTCACTCTTGCAAGACACGTCTTTGCTTTGTAGCCCAACGGTGGACACACAAGGACTGACCAATGCTCTGACCACCACACCTATGACAGTTTAGGTTCAAAATGAAGGAATCCACGCCACACACACACACACACACACACACACACACACACACACATTTACTGATCACACTTAGCTGTGCGGTTGAGTTTACAGTGAGGACAGAATGCACTTTGAGAAAGCATTTATGAAATATTATGATTTCTAATTTGTTATTGGAACGGTGTAACAGTAAACAATATAATAACAGCCAAAAATGTAATAATTTTTTACGTTTTATACAAGCCGATAATTTAGTAACTTGCCAATAACGTAGTCACATTTTTTGAACCAATAACGTTTTCCCTTACCCTTACTGTTGCATGTCTAATCAAGTCTCATGGAAGTGTGATACTTTATAGCCAATTAATAAAAATTCAATAGTGATATAAGTATGTTATTTACATTATCAGCTCCAGTTATAAGATTTTGAAAGGATTTTTTTCAAACCCAGCCAATAATGTATTAACTTTTTACATTATGAGCAAAACGGTTATTTTGTTTTTGGTTCAGAAATGTTATTAAGTTATTGGCAAGTAACTAGTATCAGCTTTATTACATAAAAAAATATATTGGCGATTACAACATTCATAACTGCTACGGAAGTCCTTGTGTAAAGCAACTTTTCTCAAAGTCTAATACGCTCCTTATGTTGGACACGTTTTACGTTTGGTTATTGTTAGGCTGAAACCTAAAGGAATGAATTGCCAGCTGAAATGATTTATGTAAATACGTCTTGTGGAAATTAATTAAATTAATGTCCATCCTCTTTTTTTTCCGTCCTTCTAGTTGTTGTCAAATACAGTATTCGCCGTCGTAAAACAAATTTTGATTTATTTTTCTGGATCCATTAAATCTTCTCTTTGTGCCATTTGTATTAGAGAAAATATATATTGTCCATATTGTAAAGCTATCAAGAACATTTTCTATTGTAAAATATGAAACTAAAATATCCATATAAATGTGCAGGAAGACTTGTTAAATAAAAGCCTGTGGATGCATTGATTGAAGTATGTTGTGTCTTATTTATATTTATTTATTTTAAATCAGTAAACCCTGGTGTAGTATTCTGTCTTTTTCTTAAAACAAGCCATGTCCCACTTCTTATATATATATTCTAATTTACTACACTTACAGTTATCTTAAACATGCACTTCATTAAAGGGGGAGTCAGCGATTTTGGAGTAGTCTTGTTGTCAAAATCTGTATAGCTCCTCACACTGCTACCTGTCTTTACTGTGCGTGTTGAAAAAAATTCAGTGTTAATACACAGCCTAGAATCTGTAAATGGGCATGTTAGCTATGGCACCTTTGTTTATATACCCTCTTACAGAGCGCAAGTTGTATATTTAAAATTAGATTGGTTTTCAGCGCACACACAGGTTGTGTTCCGAATCGCATACTTTCTACTATATAGTACGGTAGAAAAAAGATTTAGGATGTCCCGATTCTTGTGGCCAGATTTAGGATGGTTAGAAGTACCCGGATGTCCTACTTCATGCGGCCAAGATTGTTAGTGTTGAAAACTGCATCCTATTTGGGCGCACGTGAAGTGACGTCACATCGACGAAGCCTCCATATGAAAACAAACAGGGATGCGACGGATATAAAAGCAAGAGGCAAGATCAAGGCGCAATGTTACGATGAAATAAGAGAGTAAAGTATGTCCCAAAAGTATGCCTACTGCATCCTAACTAGATTCTTTTTATCGTCGGATGTAGTATGTAGAATAGAAAAAAGAAAGAAAGAGTAGGCTATGCGATTCGGAACGCAACCACAGTATGGACAGGTAGCGAATTATGAGGAAATATTCACTGATTTTGACAACAAGAATTCTCTAATCACTGACTCCACCTTTACTTGCCATTAGTTAAGATTAGAATGACATGTTAAACACTCACATATGGGTGAAATGTTCCTGTTTCCACTTACTAACCCTGGGTTCCGAATCGCATACTTCCCTACTATTTAGTATGCCAGAAAAATATTTAGGATGTCCCAATACATGCACGTCATTTGTAGTATGCTGAAAATACATAAATGCCCCACTAACTCCAATAGCATTTTGGAGTATTCATCATTATTCTTGACATTTCTCGATATAATGGAAAAATTAAACGTCCTTATCAGATAGTTTTTTCTCTCCTGTGGCCCTAAAACTCTTCTGTAGCTATATTTAGTATGTAGTGTAGTAAAAAGACTAAAACTCTTCTGTACTTTAGTATGTAGTGTAGTAAAAAGACTAAAACTCTTCTGTATATTTAGTATGCAGTGTAGTAAAAAGAAAGAGTATGTGATTTGGAACACAGGGTAAATGTGTAATGTGGTGTGTCAGCTTTATGTCATCAGTCTGCAGCCGATTGCACTGACTTGCACATCTCTGACTGAAGGAGTGTGTGTGTGTGTGTGTGTGTGGTGTGTGTGTGTGTGTGTGTGTGTGTGTGTGTGTGTGTGTGTGTGTGTGTGTGTCAGTTAAATCACCATCTTTAATGCACAGAAAATATCACAAAAACCTTCAGATTTTTGTGCCATGATGACACATGGTGTAATCTGGCGTGTCAGCGTTATGTCATATTGTCCAGGAGTCTCCAACCAAAGGAGGAGGTGTGTGTGTGTGTGTGTGTGTGTGTGTGTGTGTGTGTGTGTGTGTGTGTGTGTGTGTGTGTGTGTGTGTGTGTGTGTGTGTGTGTGTGTGTGTGTGTGTGTGTGTGTGTGTGTGTGTGTGTGTTTGACAGTGAAATCACCTGCTACTACACACAGATCAAAACCTTTTCGGATTCTTGTGCCCTGCTGATGACACACGGTGGAGCATCAACAGATTTATGACAGAAAACGGGAGCGGGAGCTGTTCGGTGTTCGGTGCGAGTTTGACATTCCGAGGTTTAAATAATAATAACTCTTCGGTGAATATTTCTCGTTCCTTTCGGGGCTGCTCCCTACATTCCTGCCCCGCTCGGCCCAGACAAACCCTACATGGAGCGACTGTCTGTGTGACCAGCCCAGCCGGGAATGCACTGAGGAATCATCCCAACGAACCGAGTCATTTTTTTTTTTTTTTTTCATTTAACTTTTATTTATCCTCGAGAGACCAATTGAGGGGTGACCCTCATTTGCAATGACGTCGAGTTCAAAACAAATTCAAAGGAAAAACAACTACATAAACAATATTCAATGCAAAAACATCAAATAGGCTACACAACAACAGGTGAAGAGAAAAAAACAATTGAAACATTTACATAGTGGTGAAGAGTCATATATATACTGTATATATATATTAGCCTATTCATACAGTTAGAATGGAAACATGTTGTGTATTGTTATGATAATCATTTCCGTTTTCTCTGAGAACATGTGAGTGTGTTTGTGGAGAGATGCAGGAAACTGAGTGAGTGGTCTCATGTTGTTAGTCAGAAGATTTTGCAACTTGTCATCACTTTGGATTGAGATGTATGCTAGTATAGGGACCAAACAGAAATAACTTTTTTTTCCCCAGTTTTATTTCATTAAAAGCGACAGTGTGTAACTTTTTCATATAATGAATGTTTGTTACATTCAAACCATCGCCAAGCAAAGCAAAGATTTAGCCTTTCAACTCCACAACACTTTCTCTGTTTTTCTCGTGGCATTTACAAACTTGTGTCTCACCCCCCTGACACTGGCGCAGGAGATTAGCAAAATCCCAAGAAGTGTTTCAATTGTAGATTCTACTGCTCATGGGGTTGGCGGAAGTTACGCACTATAGCTTTTACTTTAGTCTTATTTGTTTGAATTAAACTTTTTCCAATATTTTTCACATACAGCGGCACATTATTTGGAATCTTTAAATGTTACAGATGTGCCATACTGAAATCTAGCGATGTATAGTTCAGGCTATATTTATGTGTATGTTTTTTTCATGTTCTATTTTTGCTTCTTTGCATCAGTTTTGGTCATAACTCAGGCTGCATTTAGCACAGTCTGGAGTCATGCCTGGGCCACAGATGTCTGACTGCCTTTTTAATAGAAACACTAAGTGATTTATTTAATATGCTAATCTTATCTAAGTACTTTAACATTTAAAAAAACTGCATTTAACCTTTATCTATACAGGTTATCTCATTAAGACACAGTTTCTCATTCTCAAGAGAGAGAGAGAGAGAGAGAGAGAGAGAGAGAGAGAGAGAGAGAGAGAGAGAGAGACCTGCTTAGGACAATACAACATAAGAAAATGATCTATGTTATTTAGTGCAGCTGGTTTGAATATGAAATTATGCACATTATCAAGTTGAGAAATTATCGGGATTAAAAAGGAAAAAAAGTTAGTTCTGTTTACAGATAGTTATATTTAACCTTAAACATAAAGGACATACAGTATCTCACAAAACGACAAAAGTGAGTACACCCCACACATTTCTTTAAATATTTCATTACATCTTTTCATGGGACAACACTGAATAAATGACATTTTGATACAATGTAAAGTAGTCAGTGCACAGCTTGAATAACAGCGTAAATTTACTTTATATTGTATCAAAGTGTCGTTTCTTCAGTGTTGTCCCATGAAAAGATATAATGAGATATTTGAAGAAATGTGAGGGGTGTACTCACTTTTGTGAGATACTGTAGTACCGGCTAAATTCGTTTGTGTTATTATATGTTCTATTAATCTTCTACAACAGACAATTTATATCTATTTTTATGATGGAAGGGAAAGACATACAGGAAGCAGTACATCATACCATTCTTTAAAAAAACAAAATGCAGCCTATGTGTCTGCTTCGTTCGTGACAACAGAATGAATGTGCCGAGATGCAGGAATGTGCCAGAGGAGACGGGGAGCAGGGAGGAGTGACTGTCCCTTTAAGGATCTATGAATCTACGACGCCTTAAGAAAGATTTAAAACGGGATTAGAACACCAGACGATTGTGACATTTATATACGGAGATGAAAGCCGCCCGGAGGTTAGGGAAAGCTGCAGCATCTCTGATAAGAAATCTGGGCCATCGCTGCTAACTCTAGCTGCCGTTGTGCCCTTGAGCAAGGCGCAAAATGCTTAAGCTGTTACTATAGGTTTGCAGCAGCAGCACTGGTGAATCTGTGAATGTTTGTGGTACAGAATACATTGTTTAACTTCTGCAGCCATTGTAAGTACATATACAATATATAATGTGTTACGTTAATGCAAAGAGACAGTGCTTCATAGAAATAATGGATAGCCCGAGATTGCACAGGTTCCAGTATTGCACATGACAGTGACCCTAATACAGGTATCTCCCTTAAAGGTGCAGTGTGTAATATGACATCATCAAGAAAGTTCTACAAAGTTCTAGAATGCAACGCTCCCTGGGTAACCCCACCCCTTTTCGAATAATAACAGAAGCTGCAGTGGCCTTCAAGGACAAGAACAATTCTAAATTTTAAACAATGCACCTGATGACATTCCAACTATGACACTTTCAAGATGGCGACACTAGGCCTTGGTCCAAAATATGCAGAAATATGGACATATATGAGACCCTTTCTAAGGGAAAAAAATTATAATTCAAAACATTTGAATTACACAAACAACAAACATTTTTTCAGCTATTATGCACTAAATTAAATGTACTTATGGATATTATAATTACTTTCTACAAAATCTGCTAGGAAACAAAACCCAAAATTCTACACACTGCAGCTTTAAAGGATAAGTTGAACCTTTTGACCTGCCGGTGGTATTGATGACAATATCTCTACAGTCATGATGAATCATTCTCTTGATCCCATGAATATCTGGACAAAATGTCCATGTTTTCCATGACAAAACTGCTGAAGTATTCCCATTTGGACCAACGTTTTTCCACTGATTGGCAAACCCTCCCTAAAGCCATGACACCAGCATGACAAATAAACTCTGACACAGTGACTCTATTAATAATAATTGATTGGATTTATAGCGCTTTGAGTACATTGAAAAGCGCTATAAATCCAATCAATTATTATTAATAGAGTCACTGTGTCAGAGTTTACAGGGTTCCAGGTTCAATTGTGTAAAGATTTTAAGTTGATGTCCAACAGTTTAGGATTGCCTACTATCTATCCAAAGAGGAGTGCACTACTCTGTTTTAAATATGTATAATTTCTGGCCCCAATAATAAAGAGGACACTTTTTCAAACGATGGATATCTAGATTTGTAACATCAACATCTACAGTTCCCAGATCCTGCCAGGTTTACCACAGTGAAAAAAAAAATACTGTGTCTATTTCCCTTATTATTTTTTTATATATGATTATTTTTTCAGAGAAAATGGCTGCCACGTTCCTTCCATTCCTGTGCTCTGACAGCGCTGGATTCCAGACTGCTTCTCCAAGCCGTGGTCCAAAGGGAAGGCTGTGTATCTCTGTATTTCACCACCTATCCTCCCTCGCCTCTTTGAAGGTGGAAAGAATGTCTCAGGCCCTTTGCCCTTTAGCGTTGCTCTCCTTCTCTGTGCAAATCACCGGGAAATGGGACGCGCTCTCTCTCTCTCTCTCTCTCTCGCTCTCTCTCTCTCTCTCTCTCTCTCTCTCTCTCTCTCTCTCTCTCCTCTCCTCTCTCTCTCTCTCTCTCTCTCTCTCCTCTCTCTCTCTCTCTCTCTCTCTCTCCGTGGGAATGTTTTTGCTTTCTTCTGGACACCTGACTTTCCAACAAGAACTGTATAGATAGATTGTATAGAGATTACAATGAATACAAGAAGCTAATATAATAAATATTATTTCTTGAGCTGTGGAAAAGGGGTAGGATTAAATAAGTGTATACTTCTTCCTGCTCCTTTTCAGGCATATCATATCAATATATGTAATTTGTTTTCTTTTTTCTTTTTGTGAAATAATTTAAACATCATTTTTGTTTATTGGTTTTTTTATGCTTTTCATTTTGTTTTGTATTTTTGATATGTCTGAAATAAATTAAATCAATCAAACTTGTACTTAAAGGCAGTGGCGGACTCAGAGGGGGGGCGGGGGGGGGGTCGGCAGGGTGCGACCGCAAAACACAGAATATACATTTGGTGTTTCTAATATAAAAAATAGGATCCTGCAATAAAGCCAGCAGTATTTTGGAGTTAAAGTCGGTCAGATATTGAGTGGATTGGACTATAACTGGGGAAGAGTATTGCTTAAAAATACACTGTCATTCTTCATTGTAATTTCTTAATTTAGTGCCGTCTCAAAATACCTTACGGATGAAAGAATTATTGAAATTCCTCGCAGTAAATTTCTCAGACTGTTGCGAGTTCAAGATTTAGGGGACGGTTCCTTTTGTAATTCATATCAACAGAGCTGTAATACATGAGAAATGGAGCCGTTTAAAAAGCATAAATAAACTGAAAAAATCTCCTTCTGTCTCAATAGAAGAAGTGAAGCCAGGAGTCAGGCTTTATTGAAATGCAGTGGATATGAAGTTATTTATTTGGATGACTGTGTTAATCGCCTATTTTCAAAATATATGTATATTGCTTTAATTACTCTTTTTATTGTACTTTACTCAAATTATGTTCCTTCAATTGTTTTCTATTCACCTCCATGTCCCATCCTTTTATTCTTGTTTAGATTGTATACGTCTGTCTGTCTGTCTGTCTGTCTGTCTGTCGTCCGTCCGTCCGTCCGTCTCCATCTATCTATCTATCTATCTGTCTGTCTGTCTGTCTGTCTGTCTGTCTGTCTGTCTGTCTGTCTGTCTGTCTGTCTGTCTGTCTGTCTGTCTGTCTGTCTGTCTGTCTGTCTGTCTGTCTGTCTGTCTGTCTGTCTGTCTGTCTGTCTGTCTGTCTATCTATCTATCCATCCATCTACCTATCCATCCATCCATATACTGAATGGCAAATGAAAAACAAATGTTTGTTCAGATTCAGTTTAATCAAATCATACAGCGAGCAGTAGCAGGCTTCACGCTTCACTGCACACGTCTCAAGTAAACAAAACAGCCAATGTCAAAATATGTATACGTTTTATTCAATCAAACACTGCAAATTGAATGTGCGTGCTGTTTGTTTGCTATTCAGTGTATTAAAATATCCTCGTTATTATGAGTAGTCGGAGTCTGAGTAAATACTGTATGTCTTAGCCGTTTTTTTCCCAGGAAATAAAGAGTGTTTTGACCGAGTGGGTTTGGAGATATTGCCTCAGTTTGCATTGAATGAGAAATCAGATTTAAAACAGGCAACAGTTTGGGAAGCGTTCAAGAATCAAATACTGTCTTAATTGTGACACAACTAATTGCCACTTGTATTGTGGTAGCTGGTGGTAGGCCTCCCAGTAACCATGAGGTCTCTGGTTTCCTCCCAGTAACCATGAGGTCTCTGGTTCCTCCTCCCAGTAGCCATGAGGTCTCTGGTTCCTCCTCCCAGTAACCATGAGGTCTCTGGTTCCTCCTCCCAGTAACCATGAGGTCTCTGGTTCCTCCTCCTCAGTAACCATGAGGTCTCTGGTTCCTCCCAGTAACCATGAGGTCTCTGGTTCCTCCTCCCAGTAACCATGAGGTCTCTGGTTCCTCCCAGTAACCATGAGGTCTCTGGTTGGATCCCCGGCACCAGACAGGAGGGTGGTCAGAACTATTGGTGGCTGGTATTACATCTACGGTGCCCACCATCTCTACCATTGTGTCCTTGAGCAAGACACTTAACCTTCAACCTGCTCCAGGGGTGCTGTACTATGGCTGACCCTGCGCTCTGACCCCCTCTGGAGTGTGGGAACTTGAGAGGGGAGATGCAAAGAACAAATTCTGATGTACCTTGTGTAAATTGACAAATAAGAGAACTTGACAAAATCTATTCTTCAGTATTTAACCAGGTAAAGTAGGTTAAGTTTAGCTAATACTTACTTTGAAAACAAGTTGAAAACAGGTGGAGAATGCACCGAAAAAACTAAATACATTATTTCATCTGCCTTCGTGGCAGTTATTTTCTTTTTTAAATTATATATTTTTGAAAGTCATCTCATTTCCTGAGGAGTGAGACTTCACCGGTATCCGTTGGACATAAATAAACCCTCACCATTTACTTCAGACACCTCACGTGGCAGGACAGACAGAGAATGAATTTTAAACATTTATCAACAACACAAATCAGTTCAGTTCATATTTTCACCGATGATGTTTTCGGTGTTTGACCCGCACCTGCATGCATGGGCCCAAATATGCACTTTTCCGCTGCGCCATCTCCAAATTCCACACACACACACACACACACAAAACAACACACACACACACACACACACCACACCAACACCACACAACACACACACACACACACACACACACACACACACACACACACACACACACACACACACACACACACACACAACACACACACACACACACACACACACACACACACACACACACACACACACACACACACACACACACACACACACACACACACACACACACACACACACTCAGAGAGCCTGTCTTGGCCCTATAACCATTACATACTGCATATTCTACATATTATACATGTCAGCCACACATTGCTGATCAAATCCCCCAATTTATGGACCAGATATAGACGAGTCACCCATTGGGAATGTCTGCCGAAACAGGCCCCGATAAGTTCTCATAATAAACCAAATTCCTTTTTATTCTTTGGTCTTTAATCTTTTAAAGGCTACAGTGCGTAACTTCCATGAGCAATTCTAAGGGAATTACAACAGCACTGCCGGCGCATCTACATGAGGTAAAGCCTTCAGGTGATCACGCATGGATTTTTATACCTTCTGCTGTACGTCCAGGTTTTTTTTTCTTAGCAGTAGAATCAACAACTGAAACATTTCTTGGGCTCTTCTTGGGGATTTTTCTGAGCTCCTGCACCAGTGTCAGGGGGGAGGGGGAGGGACACCAGTTTGTAAACGCTGCCATACTGAGAAATTCAGAGAGAGTTTTGTGGAACTGATAATAGGCTTAATCAACTTTGTGTCAACATTGTTTGGCGATGTCTTGAATGTAACCCGACATTCATTTATATGAAAAAGTTACGCACTATAGCTTTAAGGTCACTGGGAGTCATATGTATCCATCCTCAGACGTCACGTTTACGATAATAGAAGCTCACACAGCATCAACAAACCTGGGGCCTGTTTAGAGACTGACTCATCCTGCCTTTTTAGGATCACAGCGCATCACATCTTCCTTTACATTTTCCTCCATGGATCATCTTTGTGTTTACGTATTAGAAACAAACTATCTATGAATCCCTCTCTCTCTCTCTCTTTCTGCCTCTCTCTTTCTCTCTCTTCCTCTCTTTATCTCTCTCTCCTCTCTTCCTCCTCTCTCTCTCTCCTCTCTCTCTCCTCTCCTCTCCTCCCTCCTCTCTCTCTCTCTCCTCCCTCTCTCTCCTCTCCCTCTCTCTCTCCCTCTCTCTCTCCCTCTCCTCTCCTTCTTCTCTCTCGCCCCCTCTTCTTTCTCTCTCTCCCGCTCTCCTTCTCCTCCTCTCACTCTCCTTCTCCCCCTCTCTCTCACACTCACATCCCTCTCTTCTCTCTCTCTCTCTCCATCCTCTCTCTCTCTCTTGTGCTGCCTTCCATCTTCCGTGTCTGTCTTCTCGGCCCCTCGTAAATCTCCTGATTCATTTCTCACTCATAACTTCCCTGGCATCTCAACTGTGACGTCACAATCCAATCATCACATCAATTCTCTTCTTAAGGAACCCCCCCCTAACCTCTGGAATCCTATTTAACACAGGCCCATCTCCCTGTATCTCTCTCTCTGTGTCTCTCTCTGCCTCGTATCTCTCTCTCTCTCTCTCTCCTTGTCCTCTCTGTCTCTCTCTCTCTCTCTTCTCTCTCTGGAAAAAC
This sequence comes from Ammodytes dubius, assembly GCA_026122265.1. Taxonomy (NCBI): domain Eukaryota; kingdom Metazoa; phylum Chordata; class Actinopteri; order Uranoscopiformes; family Ammodytidae; genus Ammodytes; species Ammodytes dubius. Next base: position 31,356,299 of record CM047506.1, read on the forward strand.
ATCTGGGAAGAGACACTCAACAATAATCTGGTGATTTACACCAATTAGATAATCCCAATAGGACACATTCTGCCTGCCTGCCCTCCTACGCTCTCTGCCTGTCAGGCCCAGGTGAGTGTGTCTGCTGGCAAGTTTAACAGGACCGTCTCCCCCCCCCCCCCAAAAAAAAACACCCCCGTCCCACCTCATACCATCAACCCATCAGCCCCCCCCTCCCCTCATCTCAGAGGGCTATATATTGGAGGTTGTGACTTGTCTACATCTCAAGCATCACTCGCAGACATACGGACGAACACACTGGTTCATTTTGAGCGAAGATTTTCCAGTGATGATGATGATGATGATGAGTTGCCTGATGAAGATGGTGGTGGTTCTGTTTTGGGTTCAGAGCGGAGAAGGCCACTGGCTGAGATCACTCGTTGGTAAGTGCTGGATGGATTGACCTGTGACCTTTTGGACCTTATTTACTTATTTTTATTGTACCTTATTTTTACTTATTTTTATTGTACCTTATTTTTACTTATTTTTATTGTACCTTATTTTAGGCCTGTACAGCACTTTGTCTCTGCTCTGGTTTGATGAAAGCGCTTTATAAATAAAGTTGGATTGGATTGGATTAAATGCAATGTTTTGCTGTTTTTTTAAAAAGTTAGGAAAACTTTGAATGTCGCACCATTTGAGCCAACTAATTGTCTTTTGTTGAAATAACTTATAATCTATATGTAATACAAATGTATCTTTCATATGTACAGAAACCTCACATTTTTTAGTTCTAAAATTTAAAACAACAATAGTGTTGACTCCATGTTGATTCAAATATTGAACAGTGTTAAAACTGTCTGAGAAACATTCTGGATAAAAATAGGTTGGCACAACTTTAACTTTTTTGAATGTTTAGTATGTAGAAGTCAAACTTTACATTACACATCAGTGAAAAGTTACATCAACAAAAGAGAATTAGTTGGCTCAGATGTATACAGTTTTCATTAAAACTTAAAGAGGCTTACTTGGCGTCAACATTGAAGAATCTAGTGCAGACTAACTTTTTAGTGGGCGCCTGTGGCTCAGTTGGTAGAGCGGGTCGGCTGATGATCAAAGGGTTGGAGGTTCGATCCCCGCCCTGCCACCTGTGTCATGGTTGTTGTGTCCTTGGGCAAGACACTTCACCCACCTTGCCTCGTGTGAATGTCGATAGTTAGCCTGCTATCGGTGTAAAAATGTGTGTGTGTGAATGGTAACGTGGGAAAGGAAAACAGGTCTCCCTTGAAAAAGAGTCTTCGGTCTCAATGGGATTTACCTGTATAAATAAAGGTTAAAAAAATTAAATAAATAAATAAATAAATTGACAGTGTTGATGTGTATCACTTCAAACTTGATTTTCTTGCTTTCAGAAGTTGATTTTTTACTGTTAAGAGTATTACTGTCGTCTCAATGTGACCTGGGGTGAAGCTTTACATGACCTTTGCTGTCAATTTAAAGTATTTTTATCCGTTTTCTACTGGTAACTTTGTACAGCGGACATATTTACATAACCCTAACTCTTTCTGCCTTTTTTCCAGATCAGAAACCAGGCACAGCATCTCCCCACAGATCACACAGCGAGAACCAGAGAACCAGAGACACAGCAACAGAACACTGGCAAACCGAGGCTTCCGGAATGGAACCCTCACCAACAACAAAAACCCCAAATAATAATTCCGGATTTGCCCCATCATGGATCCCCGTCCGTTCGCGTCGCTCCACCACCTCAGACTCCCACCACCACTGCGGTCTTCGCTCCGTTTTAATCCAGGTTCGAGCTCTCGGTCTGGGCTACGATTCAGACGAGACGGTGCTCTTCAAGTACTGCGGAGGTAGCTGTCCCCACAGGCGCTCCAACCACGATCTCACCCTGACAAACCTGCTCCTGAGCGGGGCGCTGCCGGAGCGCGCGGCCGGGGAGATGTGGCACCACGCCCCATGCTGCAGACCCACGCACCACGAAGACATGGCCTTTCTGGACAACTCACACCGCTGGCACAAGGTGGAACAGCTGTCGGCAGGCGGGTGCAGCTGTGTGGGGTAGACCGATGGGAGGGGGGGGGGGGGGGGGGGCTTACAAATGCCTTGGCACAGACACAGAGAGAGAGACAGACGGACGGACAGAGAGACAGACAGACAGACAGACAGACAGACAGACAGACAGACAGACAGACAGACAGACAGACAGACAGACAGATAGATAGATAGATAGATAGATAGATAGATAGATAGATAGATAGATAGATAGATAGATAGATAGATAGATAGATAGATAGATAGATAGATAGATAGATAGATAGATAGATAGATAGACAGACAGACAGACGGACGGACAGACAGACAGACAGACACACAGACACACACACACACACAGGCTTTCTGGCTCTTGTAATGTCTGTAGATGAAGACTTGCATTCAGTTGTGTTCATATGAATTTATTTATGTTGGATAGCTAGACGAGGCTAAAGCGTGGATGAGGTGTTTGCTGAAAGGTTCTATGGTAGCGCTTTAATATAATAAGGGTCAATTAATTTCCTGTTGGATAGTGCTTAGTTAATACAGCCCTGGAAAAAATGAACAGACCACTCCGAATGTTCAGTGTCTCTCGTTCGATATTAAGAGCATTTCCATTAAGTAATGTAGAGATGAAGATTGAAGAAAATTTAAAAAAAGTGGTCTCTTAATTTTTTCCAGAACTGTACTTAATAAGCATTAGTTAACTGTTTTGCTTAGGTAATGTTTAACCGAGCATAAACTAAACGTTAATAACAAAGCATTGACAGTTACTTAATGCTTAATAAGCATTTGCTATGAATTACCTAACTGAGAATAGCATTAAGTAATGGTAAATTAATGTTCCCTTATTGTAAAGAGTTACCGGTTCACTTGTAATGTCTGTAAATGAAGACTTTCATTCTGATATGACATACAGCTGAAAAAAGTTTTTTTTATTAAGTTATTTATGTGAGAATTTATGTGAGAATCAAGCACAAAACAAAGCTATTTTCACTTTTGGGTAAAAACCTTGTGAATTATGTTTTGACTTGACAATAGGATTAAGGTTTTGATACTTTTGGCATTTGTAAGCTTTAAAAAAAAACTACTCAGATACTGTATCACTAAAAAAAAAAAAAACAGACAGACAGACAGAAAATCATGCTGCTTTTCTTGGTTCATGCACAGTCAGGGAGTATTTCATCTGACATTGGCCATAAATAGAAATTGGAAATGAGAACTTCTTTAAAAATGATAGATCTTACTGAATTTAGATTTTTTTTCTGTTCTAAAAAGGGTCAAACTGAACGGAGAAAATTATTCTACTAGCAAAAAACTACTTGACTATTTTTATTTTTTTAATAATAAGCTGACCGGTATTTATTTTGAGATAATCTTCGGTGCAATTTTGGGGTTAAGAAATTGAACAGATTATATGAACGAAGCTGCCTGGATTTAAAGACCTACTTCACCGGTTGGAATATGAAGGTGTATTGAACTCGGAGATCCTATGAAGTATAAATGTGCAAAAAAAATTGAAATCGGATCATCCTTTGCTACCCATTTCTATTTCTGTGATGTCATAGAAAGAGAAATGTAGGGTTAGACAGTGAGACCATAAAACACTCTTTCTGCCTTTTCTCAGGCTAGGATGATCCGATTTCAATTTTCTTTGCACATTTAGACTACATAGGATCTCAGAGTTCAATACACCTTCATATTCCAACCGGTGAAGTAGGCCTTTAACCATCGTGGCTCAGTGAAGATCTCGACAATTCAGACTTATTCAACAACAGTCCAGCTTTACGGTTGGAAAGAAAAAAGTATTTATGTAAGATAAGTTATTTATTTATTGTTATTTTTTTTTTCATTTTCTTGTCATGCTGATTAAGTTATTTTTGTAATGTACAGTGTCCTAATAAAGATAATTGTGTACTGAACGAAACGGTGTCTATTGGTGGTCCTCATTTTAAAGAAGAGAGAGTCTACATGTGGTGTCATTTATACAAGAAAATGTTTATTCAAGTTTTTGTACAAAAATATATGTTGATTGACACACATGGAAAAAAAAAAGTTAACAGCATTTTTTATACATTGTATTTTTTTGTGTCGGATGCTGTGTTCAACATTAGCGTTCCTCATTACTGAACCATGTATTTGTGAAGTTAACAGACATAAATTGTGACTGATAATCTGGCTGAGAAGGCAAAAAAAATTAATTTGTCTCACACACCCAAAGTTGCAGAGTGCACCTTTAACCGGAGCATCTAAGCAGCATGTAAATGAAGCGTTCTGTAGACTTTCACTGTCTCTACGTAGCCATCTCTCTCTCTCTCTCTCTCTCCTCCCCTACCTCCCCTCCACCCCCCTCTCCCTCTCTCTCCCTCCCTCCCTCTCTCTACCTCGCTCTCTCTCTCTCTCTCTCTCCCTCCCTCCCTCCCTCCCTCCCTCCCTCCCTCTCTACGTAGCCATCTCCTCCCCCTCTTCCTCCTCTGTCTCCGCAGGCTCGCCCCCCCACACCTGGACGCGCCCCTCCATGGCTGTGAGGAGACAAACCTCTGTGGGATGAAAGGACATGGACTGGACCACCGCTTTACCCACTGGCAGCTTCAGGGTCAGGGATCCCTACGGGGCAAGAAACACACAACAACAAGAGTTAACATTACGGGGCGCTCCGGTGGTGTAGTGGATAGAGCGCGTACCATAATGGCTCCGGTCTTCGTTGCAGTGGTCGCGGGTTCAAATCCGACCCGTGGACCTTTACTGCAGGTCATCCCCCCCCTCTCTCTCTGTCTGTCTCTCTGTCTCCCCATTTCAACTCTGTACTATCTAATAAAGCTTGAAAATGCCAAGACATTTTCTTTAAAAAAAAATGGTTAACATTACACAGTATTTTCATTCTGGTAAAAACAAACCGGTAAACATTGTTAGGCAGTGTAGTAAGTAAGATTACTGTGTTTCCCTAAAATACCTTTATTCAATTCAATACAGTTTATTGAAGAAGGGGACAGTGCAAATGAATAAAACAGATGATCATACATGGGTTAAAAATGCCAGAATTAGCCAAAAGGCTATTTTTCATCTGTAGTCCCCCGTCATCGATTTTAAAAGAAAAAACAAGGGCCATTTTGAAGGCAAAGACAATGGTTTTGGACATCATTTACACACTGAGTACTGATGTCAGAATAATAGGGCCGTGGCACCGAGGTTACAACCGGTTCAGCTATCTGCATGTCTTCCCCTCTTTGCCCCATTTCA
>CM047506.1:31369361-31386861 GCA_026122265.1 Ammodytes dubius
ATTAGGGTCACTGCCATGTGCAATACTGGAACCTGTGCAATCTCGGGCTAGCCATTATTTCTATGAAGCACTGTTTCTTTGCATTAACTTAACACATTATACATTGTAAATGTACTTACAATGGCTGCAGAAGTTAAACAATGCATTCTGTACCACACACATTCACAGATTCACCAGTGCTGCTGCTGCAAACCTATAGTAACAGCTTAAGCATTTTGCGCCTTGCTCAGGGCACAACGGCAGCTAGAGTTAGCAGCGATGGCCCAGATTTCTTATCAGAGATGCTGCAGCTTTCCCTAACCTCCGGGCGGCTTTCATCTCCGTATATAAATGTCACAATCGTCTGGTGTTCTAATCCCGTTTTAAATCTTTCTTAAGGCATCGTAGCATCGTAGATCCTTAAAGGGACAGTCACTCCTCCCTGCTCTCCGTCTCCTCTGGCACATTCCTGCATCTCGGCACATTCATTGTGTTGTCACGAACGAAGCAGACATACGCTACATTTAGTTTTTTTAAAGAATGGTATGATGTACTGCTTCCTGTATGTCTTTCCCTTCTATCATAAAAATAGATATAAATTGTCTGTTGTAGAGGATTAATAGGACATATAATAACACAAACAAATTTTGCCGGTACTACAGTGTCTCCCAAAAGTGAGTACACCCCTCACATTTCTTCAAATATTTCATTATATCTTTTCATGGGACAACACTGAAGAAATGACACTTTGACACAATGTAAATTCAATTTACGCTGTTATTCAAGCTGTGCACTGACTACTTTACATTGTATCAAAATGTCATTTCTTCAGTGTTGTCCCATGAAAAGATGTAATGAAATATTTAAAGAAATGTGTGGGAGTCTACTCACTTTTGTGAGATACTGTATGTCCTTTATGTTTAAGGTTAAATATAACTATCTGTAAACAACAGAACTAACTTTTTTTCCTTTTTAATCCCGATAATTTCTCAATTTGATGATGTACATAATTTCATATTCAAACCAGCTGCACCAAATAACACAGATCATTTTCTTATGTTGTATTGTCCTAAGCAGGTATCTCTCTCTCTCTCTCTCTTGCTCTCTCTCTCTCTCTCTCTCTCTCTCTCTCTCTCTCTCTCTCTCTCTCTCTCTCTCTCTCTCTCTCTCTCTCTCTCTCTCTCTCTCTCTCTCTTGAGAATGAGAAACTGTGTCTTAATGAGATAACCTGTATAGATAAAGGTTAAACGCATTTTTTTTTAAATGTCAAAGTACTTAAAGATAAGGATAAGATTAGCATATTAAATAAATCACTTAGTTTTTCTATTAAAAAGGCAGTCAGACATCTGTGGCCCAGGCATGACTCCAGACTGTGCTAAATGTAGCCTGAGTTATGGCCAACACTGATGCAAAGAAGCAAAAATAGAACATGAAAAAAACATACATATAAATATAGCCTGAACTATACATCACTAGATTTCAGTATGGTACATCTGTAACATTTAAAGATTCCAAATAATGTACCGCTGTATGTGAAGAATATTGGAAAAAGTTTAATTCAAACAAATAAGGCTAAAGTAAAAGCTATAGTGCGTAACTTCCATCAACCCCATGAGCAGTAGAATCTACAACTGAAACACTTCTTGGGATTTTGCTAAGCTCCTGCGCCAGTGTCAGGGGGGGGGGGGGGAGGGGGCGACACCAGTTTGTAAATGCCACGAGAAAAACAGAGAAAGTATTGTGGAGTTGAAAGGCTAAATCTTTGCTTTGCTTGGCAATGGTTTGAATGCAACAAACATTCATTAATATGAAAAAGTTACGCACTATAGCTTTTAATAAAAAAAAGCAAAAAAAAAAAAAGTAGGCTATTTGCGTTTGGTTCGTAGAGAAATCTCAATCCAAATAGTGATGACAAGTTGCAAACTCTCCTGACTAACAACAGAGACCACTCACTCAGTTTCCTGCGTCCCTTCACAAACACTCACATGTTCTCAGAGAAAACGGAAATGATTCTCATAACAATACACAACATGGTCCATTCTAACTGTATGAATAGGCTAATATATATATATATATATATATATATATGACTCTTCACCACTATGTAAATGTTTCAATTGTTTTTTCTCTTCACCTGTTGTTGTGTATTTGATGTTTTTGCATTGAATATTGTTTATGTATTGTTGTTTTTCCTTTGAATTTGTTTTGAACTCGACGTCATTGCAAATGAGGGTCACCCCTCAATTGGTCTCTCGAGGATAAATAAAAGTTAAATGAAAAAAAAAAAAGATATATGACTTGGTTCGTTGGGATGATTCCTCAGTGCATTCCCGGCTGGGCTGGTCACAGAGACAGTCGCTCCATGTAGGGTTTGTCTGAGCCGGCCGAGCGGGGCAGGAATGTAGGGAGCAGCCCGAGAGGAACGAGAAATATTCACCGAAGAGTTATTATTATTTAAACCTCGGAATGTCAAACTCGCACCGAACACCGAACGGCTCCCGCTCCCGTTTTTCTGTCATAAATCTGTTGATGCTCCACCGTGACGTGTCAGCAGGGCACAAGAATCTGAAAAGGTTTTGATCTGTGTGTAGTAGCAGGTGATTTCACTGACAAACACACACACACACACACACACACACACACACACACACACACACACACACACACACACACACACACACACACAACACACACACACACACACACACACACACACACACACACACACACACACATCACACACACACACACACACACTCCTCCTTTGGTTGGAGACTCCTGGACCATAATGACATAACGCTGACACGCCAGATTACACCACGTGTCATCATGGCACAACAATCTGAAGGTTTTTGTGATATTTTCTGTGCATTAAAGATGGTGATTTAACTGACCACACACACACACACACACACACACACACACACACACACACGCACGCACGCACGCACGCACGCACACACGCACGCACACACACACACACACACAACACACACACACACACACACACACACACACACACACACACACACACACACTCACTCCTTCAGTCAGAGATGTGCAAGTCAGTGCAATCGGCTGCAATGATGACATAAAGCTGACACACCACATTACACATTTACCCTGTGTTCCAAATCACATAGCCTACTGTTTCTTTTTACTACACTACATACTAAATATACAGAAGAGTTTTAGTCTTTTTACTACACTACATACTAAAGTACAGAAGAGTTTTAGTCTTTTTACTACACTACATACTAAAGTACAGAAGAGTTTTAGTCTTTTTACTACACTACATACTAAAGCACAGAAGAGTTTTAGTCTTTTTACTACACTACATACTAAAGTACAGAAGAGTTTTAGTCTTTTTACTACACTACATACTAAATATACAGAAGAGTTTTAGTCTTTTTACTACACTACATACTAAATATACAGAAGAGTTTTAGAGCCACAGGAGAGAAAAAAATCAGATAAGGACGATTAATTTTTCCATAATGTCGAGAAATGTCAAGAATAACGACGAATACTCCAAAATGCTATTGGAGTTAGTGGGGGCATTTATGTATTTTCAGCATACTACAATTGACGTGCATGGGACATCCTAAATATTTTTCTGGCATACTAAATAGTAGGGAAGTATGCGATTCGGAACCCAGGGTCAGTAAGTGGAAACAGGAACATGTCACCCATATGTGAGTGTTTAACATGTCATTCTAATCTTAACTAATGGCAAGTAAAGGTGGAGTCAGTGATTAGAGAATTCTTGTTGTCAAAATCAGTGAATTTTTTCTCACAATGAACTACCTGTCCATACTGTGGTTGCGTTCCGAATCGCATAGCCTACTCTTTCTTTCTTTTTTCTATTCTACATACTACATCCGACGATAAAAATAATCTAGTTAGGATGCAGTAGGCATACTTTTTTAAAGTAGGACATCCGGGTACTTCTAACCATCCTAAATCTGGCCACAAGAATCGGGACATCCTAAATCTTTTTTCTACCATACAGTAGAAAGTATGCGATTCGGAACGCAACCTGTGTGTGCTCTGAAAACCAATATAATTTTAAATATACAACTTGGGCTCTGTAAGAGGGTATATAAACAAAGGTGGCCCGCCGTAGCTAACATGCCCATTTACAGATTCTAGGCTGTGTATTAACACTGAATTGTTTTCAACACGCACAGTAAAGACAGGTAGCAGTGTGAGGAGCTATACAGATTTTGACAACAAGACTACTCCAAAATCGCTTACTCCCACTTTAATGCAGTGTATGTTTAAGATAACTGTAAGTGTAGTAAATTAGAATATATATAAGAAGTGGGACATGGCTTGTTTTAAGAAAAAGACAGAATACAATATTAGAGTTTACTGATTTAAAATAACTAAATATAAATAAGACACAACATACTTCAATCAATGCACAGGCACAGGCTTTTATTTAACAAGTCTTCCTGTACATTTATATGGATATTTTTGTTTCATATTTTACAATAGAAAATGTTCTTGATAGCTTTACAATAAGGACAATATATAGTTTCTCTAATACAAATGGCACAAAGAAAAGATTTACTGGATCCAGAAAAATAAATCAATTTGTTTCACGACGGAGCATACTGTATTTGACAACAACTAGAAGGACGGGAAAAAAAAAAGAGGATGGACATTAATTTAATTAATTTCCACAAGACGTATTTACATAAATCATTTCAGCTGGCAATTCATTCCTTTAGGTTTCAGCCTAACAATAACCAAACGTAAAACGTGTCCAACATAAGGAGCGTATTAGACCTTTAGAAAAGTTGCTTTACACAAGGACTTCCGTAGCAGTTATGAATGTTGTAATCGCCAATATATTTTGTTATGTAATAAAGCTGATCATTTAGTTACTTGCCAATAACTTAATAACATTTCTGAACCAAAAACAAAATAACCATTTTTGCTCATAATGTAAAAAGTAAATACATTATTGGCTGGGTTTGAAGCAATCCTTTCAAAATCTTATAACTGGAGCTGATAATGACTACTACTACTACTACTTATATCACTATTGAATTTTTATTAATTGGCTATAAAGTATCACACTTCCATGAGACTTGATTAGACATGCAACAGTAAGGGACGGGTAAGGGCAAATGTTATTGGTTCAAAAAAATGTGACTACGTTATTGGCAAGTTACCAAATTGTCGGCTTGTATAAAACGTAAAAAATATTACATTTTTGGCTGTTATTATATTGTTTACTGTTACAACCGTTCCAATAACAAATTAGAAATCATAGTATTTCATGAATGCTTTCTCAAAGTGCATTCTGTCCTCACTGTAAACTCAACCGCACAGCTGAGTGTGATCAGTAAATGTGTGTGTGTCTGTGTGTGTGTGTGTCTGTGTGTGTGTGTGTGTGTGTGTGTGTGTGTGTGTGTGTGTGGCGTGGATTCCTTCATGTTGACCCTAAACTGTCATAGGTGTGCTCAGCGCATCGGTCAGTCCTTGTGTGTCCACTGTTGGGCTACAAAGCAACGACGTGTCTTGCAAGAGCGACACCAACTCAACAGACCCAGCGGGATTTGGTGGGACGTCAGCGTTTGTCACAGTCTCTCTGCGTTTTTTACGGACAACTCTCTTCGTCTCAGAGAATCCACTTAGCCTGGACGCCAGAGAGCGTTTAGCTCGAGCTGTACCCGCCTTCATTTTCTTCTTATCTGGATTGTGGACCACGCTGTGACGCTGTAGACTTTGCTTCATGGCGAAAGTCTTCCCGCAGCCGGCGTGCGCGCAGGTGTGTGGCCGCAGCTCCTCGTGGAAAGACCCGATGTGGCTTTCCAGGTTAAAGATGGTTGTAAACGACCTGTCGCAGTTTTCCCGGGGGCACTTGAACACAACGCGCACGTCAGAGTGAACGTGTTGATGCTGTTGTAGGAGCCAGTTCTCTCTAAACACCTTGTCGCACTGTTCGCACCGGAGAATTAGCCGGTGTTGTTCTTTACGGTGTTTTAAATAGTCGGTCCAGGTCTTTCCGGTGAAGATGCAGCCCTCTTCTTTGCATGGGTAGCCTCTGTGGACCTTCTCGTGTCGCTTGAGCTTACTGGGGAAAGTAAACCGCATCTCGCATCCCTCGTGAGTGCACTGGTAGGGCGGCAGTTGAGTGTGTTGCTCACACACGTGCGACTTGAGCTGCTTGTTTTTCTTGAATTCGAGCCCACAGCCGTCAAACTTACACACGTACTTCTTGTGCTCCTCTTCTTGGTCGTGTGAGTGGACGCGAGTGACGTGCCTGGCCCGGTTTGAGTTGGTGGTGAAGGCTTCCGTACAGCCGTCTACCGCGCATTGGAAAGGCTTCTCGCCGCTGTGACTGAGCTGGTGGCGGGCTAGGTGGTAGGGCGAGCAGAAGGTCTTACCGCAGCCGTCCTGTACACACGCGTGAGGCTTGACTCCCGTGTGCTTACAGAGGTGAGCGTCCAGTTTCCATTGTTTGTTATAGGCGGCAGGGCAGGCGGGAAACGAGCAGATGTAACGTTTTTGCGGCTCCGTTTTACTTTCCATTTTAACGGCATTGAACGACAGAAAATAGGTAGAAAATGAAAATATCTTCTCGGGCTAGTAGCTCTCAGCAGCACGTTTTCTCGTCAACAGTCAGACCGGTACTTCCCACAATCCACTGCAACATGCGTGACGTATTCTTCTTCTGTTGGAGTTATTTTTGCCAGCGGCGCATTACTGCCACCAACTGGTCTGGAGAGTGATTTAACTACTATCTATGGTTTTAACTAGGCAAAATAATGCTAATAAATAATTTTAAAAAAATACAAAAGCAACAAAAAACGTCGTATTGCCATGTATGACGCCACACACACACCGAAAAATAAATAAGTAAATAAAAAAACACCACTTAAGTCACCCGGAAACGACGTATTCGTTACCCATCGGCCCCTGTGGTGATTGGCTAATAGTTGTATAGCTACAAGAGCAGTGTAAGTTGTTTGGATGTTTTACCTGTTTTCCACTCAATAGTAAACACAAAAGTAGACAATTTAAAATGTTAAAACTGGTGTTTTTTATTTCCAGTTGTCATTAAGCTACGCGTTGTACATATTTGCTCGAAAATGACGCTAACGTTTCATAACAAACTAGCCACTGCTAACGGTTGTTAGCTCGATTTTAGCTCCGATGCACTCAAACCAAAATTCTCGCAAGAAATCATGCCAATAATGTTTATTTTCAACTTGTTATACAATGTAAACGTGTATGTCGACCATACACGTCAGAAATTAAGTGAACACCTGTTAGCTTTTCAGACGAATACAGTAGTTTATGTAGCTCGCTGTTAACACGTTATAGTTGTTTACATTTCGTTAGCTAACGTTAAATTCCTGTAGGATCGCTGCGGTGTTAAGCTTATCGTGGCTACAGTTTTAAACTTTGCCTACTGCTGTTAGATGTCTTCAATGGCATATGTCGAATTTATGAACACATTTCGACAATTAATTTAAAGCCTCAATGGTGCGTGTACGTTTATAAAACACAAACAGATAAACGTGTTGAAGTAACTTGATTACTTTGAACGTGTAATCTGGTTTTGCCCATCAAATATTGGTTCACTTTTGAAGGATGTAGCTACGGTAGGTTATGGTGCTTTAGCTGTTTTGCGATATTCAGATAGGTGTTAGTTGTAAAACTAGCAGAGGCTGGTATTGTGTCTACGGTGCCCACCATCTCTACCATTGTGTCCTTGAGCAAGACACTTAACCCCAAAACTGCTCCAGGGGCGCTGTACTGCGGCTGACCCTGCGCTCTGACCCCCCCCGAAGTGTGGTAACTTGAGAGGGGATATGCGAAAAGACCAATTTCAATGTGCCTCGTGTACAACTGACAAATAAAGATAACTTAACTTAACTTATAATAGTTATTTTATAATGATAGAATGTTGGTTCCGTATGGGTGAAGTATTCCTTTAATGTATTGAATTTAATTAATTTCAGACATATCAAACAATACAAAACAAAATGAAAAGCATGGACATACAATTAACAAAAATGATGTCTAAATTACTTCACAAAAAGAAAAAAGAAAACAAATTACATGTACAATGCAAAGGCTAACTACTGTTCATAACGTAACCTAACTTATAGCGTTACATTATGGTGCAGTATGGTGTCCCTGATATGAATTATTTTCTCTCTTTTTTTCTAGTGAAATATCTGAATCCCTCACTGGTGTGAACACCCAGTCGTCACCATGGTAAGCCACACTTTGTTTTAATAACCCCTCTGTATGTGAAGCTACAAGTAATCACAATGATATACTGTTTGGTTAAAAACACAATTTCTTGTACGAGTTGCTAACAAATTATTCTGTACTTTGTTTTTGCTCAACAGGGAGAAAGAAAAGGACAAAACCATTACTACCCTCCAGATTTCGATCCCGTCAAGGTGTGTGTGTGTGTGTGTGTGTCTGTCTGTCTGTCTGTCTGTCTATCTGTGTGTGTGTGTGTGTGTGTGTGTGTGTGTGTGTCTGTCTGTCTGTGTGTGTGTGTGTGTGCGTGTCTGTGCGATCACCCAAACCAGAGTGTGCCAGTCTTTTCAGTTAAACTATTTTGTGAAGATACTGAATGACATTTTACATCATTTTTTTTTTGTTTCCAGCATGGATCCCTCAATGGTTACCATGGAACCCACGCTCTGCGGGAGAGGGCCAAGAAGCTGTCCCAGGGCATTCTCATCATCAGGTCAGCACCCCACCTCTGTACATTGTTTAAATTGGTCTTGTTTGTTGTTATTGTTGTTTTGTTCTTTTTAACTCTGCCCTGTAAGGTGACCTGCAAAATAAAATAATAAAATAATAAATCAAATTAATTATTATTATTATTAGTACACAGTCATATATACATTATACTGATTTTAGCTGGAGATTAGAAATTATATTTACAAGTCATATTTATACAAGCCAATGCCGGGCACAATTGCTCAAATATAATAGAATAGAATAGAATGTTTATTGCCATTTGCACAGATACAAGACAGTAAAGGTGCATTGGGATTCTTGATTCAGCTTCTTCAATAAAAACACATATATATATATAAAATAGGATAGCATTATAACAAGAAAATAAAAAAGAGTATAAAAATAAGAATAAGTGGTAGTAACAGCTAAGTACATTTGTATCTTCTATGCAAAGGATTTTACTACCTCCATAAGTGTGTTGTCAAAATAAAACAAAGGAAGCAAATTTAATTTACAATTAATTGCAATTTTTTTAATTAAGTATTATGAAACATAAAATGCTATACCTTTTTTATCAACACTGTGTTTTTCCATTCATACCCAGGACACCTAGACTGATGTTTTAATGGTTTTACTGTCTCCACTCAGGTTTGAGATGCCCTACAACATCTGGTGTGATGGCTGCAAAAATCACATCGGCATGGGTAAGTCTAAAGATACAAACTTTAGTCTTTCAGTTTGACTCAGTCCTTGAGTCTCGTAGTTTGATACATGGTCTTTTTATTTCCGTGACACCGGTGTTGTGCGTGAACAGGCGTCCGCTACAATGCTGAGAAGAAGAAAGAGGGAATGTACTACACCACGCCAATCTACAGGTACACACACACACATTTACTGATCACATGTAAGGGGAGTGACATGCAGAGAACGACCGCGGGCTGGAATTGAACCCGGGTCCGCTGCTGGCCGAGGCCCATGGGGGGGGACGCCCTACCAACTGAGCTAAGGGCGCCCCCGCAGGCTCCATCTTTTGAACGACAGAAAAACCCACATGAAAAAGTGTCTTTTAAAACTTGAGTTAAAATGGAAGAATTTAAGATTAATTGATTGATTCAGTTTTATTTCAGACATATCAAAAAAAGAAAAAATTAAAAGCATGAAAATACAATAAAAAAAATATGTTCAAATGATTTCACAAATAAAAATAAACAAAAAATAAACAAATAACATATTGAATTGATATGCCTGAAAAGGAGTAGGAAGAAGTATAAACTTACACTTAAGATGTTTAAACCCTTTATTGTCTTGCCCCCCAGGTTCAGGATGAAGTGCCACCTGTGTGTGAACTACATCGAGATGCAGACGGACCCGGCCACCTGCGACTACCTGATCATCAGCGGAGCCAACAGGAAGGAGGAGCGCTGGGACATGGCTGACAACGAGCAGATCCTCACCACAGGTAAAGGCTTTGGAGAGTTATTATGTCAAAATAAAAGGCTTCGCTCAATTCACTATGTTAGGTGCAATTTATTCTCTAAAATCAACGACTTAACATTGAAACAAAATGCATTTTTTTATTTTTTTTTATAGATATTTTTTGGGCATTTTTATGCTTTATTGACAGTGTAGAGACAGAGTTGAAATGGGGCAGAGAGGGGAGTGACATGCAGAGAACGACCGCGGGCTGAAATCGAACCCGGGTCCGCTGCTGGCACAAAATGCATTTTTATGTTGATTATCTCAAACGATCCGATACCTGTCCGCACTGTTTGTGCCTTGAACAAAAGCCTAGGCTTTGTAAACTGGTATGTAAACAAAGGGGCCCACCATAGCTCGCAACATTCCTGTTTAAGAACCTAGACTGTATTACACTGCATTTTTTTTTCAGAGCACACACAGTAGAGACAGGTAGCGGATCGTGAGGAGACATTCACTAATTCTGACAAACATTTTTCCAGAATCGCTGACTCCACCTTGTAAAAGTTGTCATTATTTTTCACAAACACACATTTTTCTTCTGTTTTTTTTGTTGCCTCCTGATAATCCCCCTCTCTTCCATCCCTCTTTCACATAAACAGTCTTAATCACTCTAATAACAATCCCCCTCTCCTCCATCTCTCCGTACAGAGCGGCAGGATAAGGAGAAGCTTGAGACGGACGCCATGTTTAAACTGGACCACAGTGGGAAAGACAAGGAGAAGATGAGGAAAGCTCTGCCGTCTCTCTCTGAGATCCAGGACCACAAGTCCAGCTGGAAGGACGACTTCCAACTCAACAGCTCCCTCCGCAGGAAGTTCAGGGTATGACAGGGACTTCTAGTGTGTGTGTGTGTGTGTGTGTGTTTTAACTGCTGTATTAATGCAACCCAAGACCTTGAGCTGCCAAAAAATAATACTTTTATAAAAATGTCTCGACTCGAAATGGGATTAAAAATAACCATACTTCTGCGTTTTATTTGTACCTCCTCTCTTGGGATTTCATATTGTTTCTAGTTTTATGTAGAGTTCTTTAAAATAAAATACAAATTAATAATGTTTGTGCAAACCTTCTGCACCACCATATTTTTCCTTTTATGTTTATTGTTCTTTACAACCCAGTGAAACTCAAACACCAGTTTCAGATTTATTTCTAATATCTTGACATGGTGTGAGACTGTATTGCATTGTGTCACTGATAAATGCCGTTGCTTTAAACCTGCAGTGTGTAGAATTTTGGGTTTTATTTCTTAGCAGATTTTGTAGAAAGTAATTATAATATCCATAAGTACATTTAATTTAGTGCATAATAGCTGAATTTTTTTTTTTTAAATTATTATTTTTTCCTTAGAAAGGGTCTCATATGTCCATATTTCTGCATATTTTGGACCAAGGCCTAGTGCCGCCATCTTGAAAGTGTCATAGTTGGAATGTCATCAGGTGCATTGTTTAAAATTCAGAATTGTTCTTGTCCTTGAAGGCCACTGTAGCTTCTGTTATTATTCTAAAGGGGTGGGGTTACCCAGGGAGTGTTGCATTCTAGAACTTTGTAGAACTTTCTTGATGATGTCATATTACACACTGCACCTTTAACTGTCGCTGCAGACGGAGAAGAAAGTGACGGCTGATCAGGAGGAGAAAGACAACGTGGTGAGGATGAGAACCAACCTGTCCATCCCTCTGCTGCCAGAGAAGGAAGAGGACAAGAAACTGGCTGCTCTGCTCACCTACCAGGCCCCGGACTGTAAGTAAAACACTCACTCACTCACACAGATAGATAGATAGACAGTAAGTCACACACACAGACAGAGGACTTTAAGTCACACACACACACACACACACACACACACACACACACACACACACACACACACACACACACACAACCAACCTGAGCCTAAGTAACACTGGCTTCTCAAATACATTTTCAAACTGGGCTGATTTTTTTTTAAAGATATACTACATACAGATCTGTTATGACAGACAAACATTAAAATCAATTTTTTTTTAAGACTTGATCTCTACCACATGTTATTCTAATGTCTAAGCCCTTTAAATCTGCCTAACCAACCAACTAACCAAAACACTTTCATTTCTAACGGGAATAAAACACTATCCTTTGCAAAGTGAAAATTGTCTAAACGTTGATTATTTAATATAAATATATGTTTAGTTTAGTTTAGTTTATTTCCACATACAAATTGATAAAAAAGAAAACATGTAGTTGAAAAAAAAATAATTAAAATACATGTGTGGATGTGGCAGAAACCTGTACAGGCTTATATGAAGCCACACCCAAAATACATTTACATATTCATTTTAAAAGTTATTTTATGTAACACAGCAAAGGTTGACTTCTAACACTAACAATGTCCTCTTCTTTTCTCCCTGCTCAGCCTATGACGAGCGGCAGCACAGCAAGCGTAAACAGATCTCGTCCCGTTCGTGGTTCGTCTCGCCCTCGGTCCCACCCACTGGGAGTCCCGCCGGCAGTTTGCTCCTTAAGCTGAGCCAGCAGGGGAGAGAGGCCGCCGTAGCCAAAGCCCTGGGCTCAACACAGGGCACCCTCATCCGAAAACGCACCAGTGGAGGGGAGCTGACACTGACCATCAAAACTGAACCATGCGCTACCGTCACTCGCAGACAATCACTCCCCGCAACACACACATGTAACGGGGAGATTTCTAATTATTCTGAGGGCGGAGACAGAGTTGAAGCGCCAAGTTTAGCAGCGACACAATTAGGACACGAGGTCACAGAGGCAGATGATAGTGGGTGTAGTAAGGAGACAAATGTGAAAATCGCAGAAGAAGAAGTCAATGGAGGACTGACGAACGCAAAGGATTGTGGGAAGGGAGTTTGGGAGCGCTCTCGTCCCTGGCTGCAGACTACAGCGACTCGGATTCAGACCCGGGACCATGATGGAATTTGAATTATAAGCTCAATGGGAAAGTTTGAGTTTTTTTTGTTTGTTTTTTTTTTTTTTTTAATGGAGGTGTAATGGGCAATGTTAAAGGTGCAGTCAGCAATAGTGGAGAACACTTGTTGTCAAAATCATTTTGTCAGAATCAGTGAATATCTCCTCTAGGGCTGGCCCGAATTATTCGAATACTCGTTCGGAAAATTAGTATTCGGAGCTTAAATTAGTATTCGGAGCTTCGTTTTTTTTTTTCAACATTTTTTTTTGCAAGAAGCTAGTACTGCAATATAATGTCATCAAATAATTTTATATTTGGATATAAAAGTTAGTAATATTGTAGTAGTAGTATTGCTCATTTAGGAGGATATTACATCACTAAGTGTCATAGCGCATCCATTACTTCACCTCCGAGCGCGTAAATCTTCAACAAAATATGCAGATACTGTCAAAATCGGCATATCAAGGCGCAATGTTATGATGAAATAAGAGAGTAAAGTATGTCCCAATAGTATGCCTACTGCATCCTAACTAGATTCTTTTTATCGTCGGATGTAGTATGTAGAAAAGAAAAAAGAAAGAGTATGCGATTCGGAGCGCAACCTCAGTAATTTTGAGCGTTCTCCAGTATCACTGACTCCACCTTAAGTGTGTCCTCTTGTGAGAAAAACCTTTAGTGGTTAACTCACCTGTCAAAATGTGAATGTTCTGGTTTCCTAAAAACAAAATGAGTTGAATATGTAATTTCAAGTATTATCCTGTGGAACACATTATCATAAATATGTCCTGATGATTCAACCTGTTATTAGATCTATGCAGAGCCATTTTTTAGTTCTGTTGATAAAACTGTCAACACCTCATCTTGTAAACTCAAATGTAAAATACTGTGTAAAGAAGTTACATTTGTGTTTGAGTATAAGTTGAGTTTGTTTCCTGAATTGTTCGAATTGTTGCAACGATCAGCTTCACCTGGAATATCAGGTGTTTGGCACATTAAGATTTGTCCCCTAACAGCTCCTCTAGTAAAACAAAGACAGTGACACTTAAGATATGTGTAGTATGAGTACAGCTGTCACAGATATGCTCCAGTCTGCTAACTCACCCACAAATCAAAATAAAGCCTTTTACATTCAAATGAGTCTTTGACATTATTTTGTCGTCTTTGCTTTATAATATATTCTATTATATATTGATGCCTGATGCAACGCAACATGTATCTCCTGTCTGTCGCGGCAGCATCAGGCATCAATGGGTTAACACATTTTCCACAGGTTTGACATTTAAGAAAATGTTTTGTAGGATCCATAATATGTTCCACGATGTTATGCACCCAGTTTAATATTATTTAATATTTTTATATAGTTTTTCTGAATGCCTTTGTCATGGGTATACGGCACGCTCACCCAGGAACAACAGCTGGTGTGGTAAAAACACTACAAAACACCTCAGTGCACCTTTAAATAGAAAAAAGCATCAGATTGTGTGAGGGTGAAACTGTATGAAAAATCATCTTTATTGTTATCAGCTGCTTTGTGATCAGTATAAAATCATGTTCAAAGTATTTACACATTGTGCAAGAAGTGTAATGTATGTTCTGCCATTCAGTTCAAGTTGGCAATAGTTTGACTTGTAGAGAGAATCTGTCTTTAGTCAGTATTAACCCATTGATGACTGTGGCAATCTAGGATGCATGTCCTTAATGCCTGAGGGTTTTCTGAAAAAAAAATAGTATGAATTGTCAAGTCTACCAAAACCTTAATATCTAAGCCTGTGTAGCACATAGAAACATGAAATAAAATACATTTAAAAGTTAAGCAGGAGATACAATGTGGCATCGCGCAGCAGCCGTCATCAATGGGTTAAGGCAAACAAATTATGAAAAATTATTAAAAAAAAAATGTTGTATTACTGTTATGTAGGCAGCAGAAAAGGCAGCTTCAGCTGGGTTTAAAAAAATAAAATAAAATCTCCGTTATTAAGTCTGACCGCACAGTTCATTTGATCGTTCACACTTAAAATCAATCCGTGACATCACAGCTTCGCATTGTGTTAAAAAAATAAAAAAATCTCATTATGTTGTGTCCGTCCCTGTGCGTTCACACTTGCAATCAAGTCATGAGAACAAAGTTTGACATTATGTTTAAAAAAAAATAAAAAATCTCCATATAGTGTCCATATATTTTCCTACTGGTGAAGAAACGTCCCCACTTTAGCAAAAGGCAGCAGGAACTTTGAATGGAATTTCATCTGCAACTTGAACACTCCTATAAAAACCTGGAGGCCTTTGATTGGCTATCGGAGGCTGGCCGAGGCTTGTG
Source organism: Ammodytes dubius (assembly GCA_026122265.1). NCBI lineage: Eukaryota > Metazoa > Chordata > Actinopteri > Uranoscopiformes > Ammodytidae > Ammodytes > Ammodytes dubius. Next base: position 31,384,775 of record CM047506.1, read on the forward strand.
ATTGGCTATCGCAGGTTGACTCTGAGCAGGAAGGTTCTGATCTCCATCGGACTGAGCGTCACCTCCCAGACCGAGGGGTCTCCTGACCGCTTGGGCAGGGGCTTCTCACCTACAGAACACAAAACAGACAAACAAACAAACAAACAAACAAACAAACAAACAAACAAACAAACAAACAAACAAACAAACAGGTAAAGCATGTCAGTTAACTCAACTAAAACAAACTTACAGTAACTTCAACACATAGCATGCTGTCATTCTGTAATTATTTAATAATACATGCTAAAACTGACAATTTTTAATGCCTAGATGATCAGTCTTATTTAACTCAACACAAACAAACTTACAGTAACTTCCAACACATGTAATAGTAAATTCAAAAACTTTGAACGGTGTACTTTTCCATTACACCGTGGGCAAGAGATAAACGCCATTTTGATTCTGATGTATGTCTTGCATATCAGATCTGAGAATAAAAGCTTTGACTTTAGGAAAACTAATTCATGAAATCACCTAAAGTAAACAAACAACAACAACAGGTAAAGCATGTTATGTAACTCAACAAGAACAAACTTAAAAAAGTGGAATTTGGCATTTCTGGGGAACGCTTGACAAAAAATTACTTTGTCAAAATCAGTGAATATTTCCACATGATCCGCTACTTGTCTGTACTGTACTGTGTGCCCGTTTACAGAGCCTAGGCTGACTATTAACACTGGATTTGTTTTTCAGTGCACACACAGTTACTGGTAGTGGATTTTAAGCAGATGATATGCTTCTTGTCCGTACTGCTACACCTGTTCAGAGCTAATGCAGTTAAAGTCAGTGACAGGTTTTCGGTGTCATGTACCTGTCTGTGGCGTCCAATCAAAACGCGTCATCTCTTCTCTCCACTGATTGGCTGAGAGGTTCATCTCAGACACGCCCACAATCTCCAGAGAGGAAAACAGCTTCTGCACAGACACAATGTAACATGGGGCGATGCATGAGGAATAATATAAAAACGTTTTTTAAGGATTATTTCTTGGCATTTTTACCTTATTAGAAATATTTGGAGACAGAGATGAAATGGGGCAAAGAGGGGAATGACATGCAGAGAATGACCCGGGTCTGCTGTGAAGAGGACTGAGTCACTCTAACCACTACACCCCTCATTATATACATTTTATCAATACTATTTACTATATTTTCTTTTAGGTGTTTTAACTTTTATTTGACAGTTTGAAGTAGATAGTGTCAGAGGGAGAGTGAGGGGGGATGACCTGCAGTAAAGGTCCACGGGTCGGATTCAAACCCGTGACCAAGACTGAGCCTATGTGGTGCAAGCTCTTTCCACTACGCCACTAGAGGGCCCCAAGTTATGTACATCTTATTACATAATTTACATAACACAGGAACACACACACACACACACACACACACACACAGACAAACAGACACACAGACAGACAGATACCTTGAGGTTGACAGTAACAGGCAGGGAGTGGGCTTTGCTCTCTCCTCTCTGGTACTGGTGCTCCAGCCGCAGCAGCACTGAGTCTCTGTCCCACTGAGACAGAGTGAGCAGGTGGAGAGGGGGAGGGAGGGAGGCCTGGAGGGCAGAGAACTGACACACACAGACACAGAGACAGAGACACACACACAGACAGAGACACAGAGACAGAGACAGAGACACACACACATACAGAGACACACAGGTTAATACATGAGTTTGAATGTGGTACCTTCAGGTTGACAGTAACGGGCAATGAGTGGACACACACACACACACACACACACACACACACACACACACACACACACACACACACACACACACACACACACACACACACACACACACACACACACACACACACACACACACACACACACACACACACACACACACACACACACACAGAATTTTTGCTGAGGGTTCTCACACCATCAGAATCTCATATCGGCCCTTTCCTTCCACTAACTCACCTCCAGCCTCGTGTTGGGCTGCAGCTCTCCCTGGGTGAAGGAGAGCAGCGGCTGCAGTACCACTCCCTGTGCCAGGGGGCGGTGTGTGTCCGCGGCGCTGCGAGGCCGCTCCAGAGACA
>CM047506.1:31399361-31424361 GCA_026122265.1 Ammodytes dubius
CAGTGGATAAATCTGCCCTGCGTTCCAATCCCCATTACTTCAATACTATTTAGTATGACAGAAAAAGTTTGTTTGACAAATAACAGGAATCACAGCCCATTCTCCCTTATCCCTCGCCCTAACCTCCCTTTAACAGGCGGTACTTCAAATCACTTTAACACACTAAAGGAATAGTTCAACATATAATTTTTTAGCTTTTTTGCCTCACTCTCCGGCTCAAGAAAAGGTGACAGAAACCATTCCTGTAACCGTGTGCTCATTTTTTATGTAGAAATGGTTCATTAAAAATGCCATAAAAATAATAATAATAATATATTTTTTTTTTAAAGTAATAAAAAAACAAATCTCACTCAGTGTGTGGCTGTCTCCGGCCCCAAACGGTCCTTTTCTTGAGATGGGACCACCGAGGACTTCCAGCTGGTTACATGTCTGTGTGACAAAAACACACAGATACAAAGACACACACTTACAATACTCTGCAGACATCACATTTGAGAAGCTGAAATCAGAGAATTTGGAAAAATGTTATTAAAAAATTACTCAAAACGATTAATCGATTATCAAAATAGTTGGCGATTATTTTAATAATCGATTAATAATTGATTTGTCGATTTATCGTTGCAGCTCTAGTGTGTGTGTGAGTGTAGAGCTGCAACGATTAATCGACGAATCGATTATTAAAATAATCGACAACTATTTTGATAATCGATTAATCGTTTTGAGTAATTTTTTAATAAAAAATGTCCAAATTCTCAGATTTCAGCTTCTCAAATGTGAATATTTTCTGGTTTCTTTAATCCTATTATGACAGCAAACCGAAATATCTCTGTGTTTTGCACATAAAAATACATTTGAGGACCTCAACATGTGTTTTGGAAAATTTATCAACATTTTTCACCATTTTCTGACATTTTACGGGCCAAAACAATAATCGATTAATAATCGATTAATCGAGAAAATAATCGACAGATTAATCGATTATCAAAATAATCGTTAGTGCAGCCCTATGTGAGTGTGTGTGTGCGTGCGTGCGTGTGTGTGCGTGCATATGTGTGTGCGTGTGTGGTGAGTGTGCGTATGTGTGTGAGTGAATGTCAAAGGAACCTGCAGGTTGCTGTTGCTGATCCTCTCGTAGCGTTTGAGCGCCGGGCGGCTGGTGAAGTATCCCGTCCAGAAGTCGTGAGCGTCGTCGGCGTAGGGGAAGAAATCATCCGTCTTCAAAGCCCTAAAAACACATTCAATCAAATCAAACTTTATTCATACAACAGTTTTCTCACTCACAACACTCCCTCTCCCTCTCTCTCTGTCTCTCCATCTCTCTCCCTCCCTCTCTCTGTCTCTCTCTCTCTATCCCTCTATCTCTTCCTCTATCTCTCTCTGTCTCTCTCCCTCTCTCTGCCTGTCTCTCTCTATCCCTCCCTCTATCTCTTCCTCTATCTCTCTCTGTCTCTCTCTCCCTCTCCCTCTCTCTCTCCCTCCCTCTCTCTCTCTGCCTGTCTCTCCATCTCTGTCTCTCTCTCTCTATCCCTCCCTCTATCTCTTCCTCTATCTCTCTCTACCTCTCTCTCTCTCTATCTCTCTCTGTCTCTCTCTATCTCTTCCTCTATCTCCCTCTCTCTCTCTCTGTCTCTCTCCCTCTCTCTCTCTATCTCTATCTCTGCCTGTCTCTCCCTCCCTCTCTCTCTCTCTCTGTCTCTCTCCCTCTCTCTGTATAGGGAAAGAAATCATCCGTCTTCAAAGCCCTGGGGGTGAGAACACATTCAATCAGACCAAACTTATTCATACAACACTTTTCTCACTCACAACACTTTTTTCTCCCTCCCTCCCTCTCTCCTCTCTCTCCCTTCCTCTCCATCTCTCTCCTCCTCTCTCCTCTCTCTCCTCTCCTCTCTCTCCTCTCTCCTCTCCACTCTCTCCTCTCTCCCTCTCCTCTCTCCATCTCTCTGTCTCTCCTCTCTCTTCTCTCTCTCTCTCTCTCTGTCTCTCTCTCTCTATCCCTCTATCTCTTCCTCCATCTCTCTCTGTCTCTCTCCCTCTCTCTGTATAGGGGAAGAAATCATCCGTCTTCAAAGCCCTAAAAACACATTCAAACACATCAAACTTTATTCATACAACACTTTTCTCACTCACAACACTCCCTCTCCCTCTCTCTCTCCATCTCTCTCCCTCCCTCTCCCTCTCTCTCTCTCTCTCTCTCCATCTCTCTCCCTCTCTCTCTCTCTCCCTCCCTCTCTCTCTCTGCCTGTCTCTCCATCTCTCTCCCTCTCTCTCTCTGCCTGTCTCTCCATCTCTCTCCCTCTCTCTGTCTCTCCATCTCCCTCCCTCTCTCTGTCCCTCTATCTCTTCCTCTATCTCTCTCTGTCTCTCTCCCTCTCTCTGCCTGTCTCTCCATCTCTCTCCCTCTCTCTGTCTCTCTCTCTCTATCTCTTCCTCTCTCTCTCTCTGTCTCTCTCCCTCTCTCTGTATAGGGGAAGAAATCATCCGTCTTCAAAGCCCTGGGGGTAAAAACACATTCAATCAAACCAAACTTTATTCATACAACACTTTGCATACACAGAAAAAGGCAACACTACACTGAATTTTTTTTTTCTTTTTCTTTTTGTGAAAACATAATTTTTGTTTATTGTATTTCCATGCTTTTCATTTTTATATGTTTGATATGTCTGAAATAAATTGAATCTCGTGAAATAAAAAAGCAAAAAATTAAATTAAAAATAACGATTAATAAATAAAGTTAAATAAATAGAATAAAATAAAACAGATTGTAAAACAAGTAAAAGAAAATATATTAAAAAGGTCAATAAATAAGATTCAATTAAAAGCTAAAATAAAAACTAAAACCTATGACATTTTTTTCCAGAGCTGTATCAGGGTTCCTGCACCATTTTTAAATTCAAATTTAAGACATTTTAAGATCACCAGAAATATAAATTAAGACCCAAAACATGTCGGGAAAAAATGTAATTGATAGAGAAGAGAATTGATAGAGTAATGAAGACATTACTCACACAATTAATAACACTGTAGTGCTTACTCAAGATAAGGGCTCCGGACTAAGTTGCTAAAGTTGTTCCTACCACGTGAGGTTTTGTGAGAGAGATGGAGACAGAGACAGAGTGAGAGACTGAGCTAGAGAGAGAGAGAGAGAGAGACAGAGAGCGAGAGAGATAGAGAGAGAGACAGACAGAGAGAGGGAGAGAGATGGCAAGAGACAGAGAGAGATGGAGAGAGAGGGAGAGATAGGGAGAGAGACAGACAGAGAGAGAGATAAAGAGACAGAGAGACAGACAGAGAGAGAGATAAAGAGACAGAGATAGAGTGAGAGACTGAGATAGAGAGAGAGAGGGAGAGAGACAGAGACAGAGAGAGGGAGAGAGACAGAGAGACTGAGAGAGAGAGAGAGAGAGAGAGAGAGAGAGAGAGAGAGAGAGAGACAGAGACAGAGACAGAGACAGAGACAGAGAGATAGGTTTACCAGGTGAGGTTTGCCCTGTGCAGCTCCTGAAGGTAACAGGATGGAGTGGAGTAGAGAACGTTGACTTTGCTGCCGTTGCTCTGCTGTGCGTTTACGTAGCGGATCAGTTTGTCCAGGTTCTTGTACCAGAGATTTGCATTCTCATACTGGAAGTCTGAGCCCATCGTCATTATGATGTGGTTGGTCTTATACACCGTAGCCTAGAGGGGGGAGGAGGGGAGGGGGGGGAGGGGGAGGGGAGAGAGAGGAGATATGGTCATTATGATGTGGTTGGTCTTATACACCGTAGCCTGGAGGGGGGGCGGGGGGGGGGGGGGGGGGGGGGGAAGAGAGAGGGAGGGGGGAGAGAGAGATATTTTCTTTTTGTTAGTTTTTTAAAACACATACATAATAAAAGAGAGAGAGAGAGGGAGGGAGGGAGGGAGGGAGGGGAGGGAGAGGGAGAGAGAGACAGATTTAATTTTTATTCAAACACATACACAATAAGAGAGAGAGAGAGAGAGAGTGAGAACGAGAGAGAGAGAGAGAGAGAGAGCGCATAAACATTGTACTTAAAGGAGAGGGGAGAGAGGGAGAGGTTGATTTTTTTTTTAAACACAAATATATCATAAAAGTGCTATTTGGACACCCATTCGTTGAGTAGTCCTCACTCAGAAGATGCTCCAAAAGACCAAAGAATCCCTCAGCTTCCACTTCACGTGGACATCCTCAACATGTCGGCTCCCTTCAAGAGGACGCAAGGTAACGGGGGACATGGGGCACCAGCAAGGCCGCCTTCATGCACGGGGTTACCTGGGCTGAAGCCCCAGGGCCTACGAAGGTCAGGGGCCTATCAAATAAATAATAATACATTGACTGGCTCATTATAGGCCCCCTGGCTTACAAGGATGAGGGGCCTATCATGCACAAGCACATTTTTGTTATATTTAGATATTGTTCTGATGGTCCTCTTTTAACATTATTAGTAATATCTTTAGGCCTAAAGCTTTGGCTATACTGTCTACCACGTGCCAGTACAACTTTTTGAATTTGAGAGAGAGAGAGAGAGAGACAGAGAGAGAGAGACAGAGAGAGAGGAGAGAGAGAGAGAGAGAGAGAGAGAGAGAGAGAGAGAGAGAGGGGGAGAGACAGAGAGAGATACAGAGAGAGAGAGAGACAGAGAGAGAAAGAGAGAGAGGGAGAGACAGAGAGAGAGGGAGAGACAGAGAGAGAGACAGACAGACAGACAGACAGACAGACAGACAGACAGAGAGGGAGGGAGAACTGCTCAAACTGTGTCCTTGAGCAAGACACTGAACACCAAACTGCTCCAGGGGCGCTGTACTACGGCTGACCCTGCGCTCTGACCCCCTCTGGAGTGTGGTCACTTGAGAGGGGAGATGCAAAGAACTTATTTCAATGTACCCTGTGTAAATTGAGAAAAAATAACAACCCACATGTAAAGTAAAGTACAACAATTTGAGGTAAAAATATAAAAAGAGACATACAAATAATAAATGATAAGTTACATCTCCCCCTCTCAGCTAATCTGTCACTTCAACCTGGACTTCCCCTGCTAATGCGACCACACACAGATTTGCATCAGTAGCAGTAATTTCCAATATTTCGATATTTCCTGTTCTCGTGAACTCAAGATAACAACTCAGGATGTTTTTGAGAAGTTGCCTCACGATATGTTTGTCTAATCTGTTGATCTTAAATTCTCTGTAAAGGACATGCGATGACTTGATCAGGAGCCTCGTGCTTGAAAGTTTTCCATGACGTAGAGACCTGCGGTTCTCAGAAGCTGCTGAAGAGCGTTGACACGGAGCTGTTGGCGTCAGTAATTGAGTGACAGTCACACTGAGACCTCGGAGCAGAATGGCTGCAGTCGCACACCTCGTCTTACTGCTGTTTGCTTTCATCAGCAACATTCACTCAGAAGAACGTATCATCATCAAAGAGAAAGGAGACTATCGCACCTTCACACTCTATAACAAGGTCCAGGTCAACTCCTTCTTCAACAATGTCAGACCTGATTACGAGGAAGGAGACTATTACACCTTTGAACCTGATTACAAGGCCAACTCCTTCTGCCTGATCTCCAGGTCTGTTGGAGAGGAGAAGCTTGTCCTATGGAACACCTCTGACTCCTCGTCCGAGAACTCTGCGCTACCGGACGGCTTGAAACAACGAATGACAGATTACATCAGTGAGAGGGACAAAACGTCTTATTACAGGATCAACAATCTGACCCCTTCAGACTCAGGTCTGTACCAAGAGGAGTGTTGGACCGACGGCAATGTGACATTCCAGAGAAACACCAGGATTATTATTTGTAGTAGGAAAGATCAGTTTAAAAGTTTCCCAGTGGGAGGTGGAGACACAGCGGACCTGCCATGTGAGGATGCGGCTGACGATCTGGAAATCCAGTGGCTCATGTTTAATGGATACTATCATGATGTGGACAATAGGGCAGAGGCATTATGGACGAGAGTTTTTAAGGACGGTACGACATCGGTGACGGACATTGCTAAAGGAGGATTTCAAATGGTGAAAAAAGCATCAGGTCTTCGTCAGTCCAACATCACCACACCAGTCACTGGGAGGTTCACTTGTCTAGTGATGAACCAACAGCAGTGTGTCAGCAGACAGCCTGTAGAGGTATACGTCCCAACAGAGAGAATCTACCGCTCGGTGGGAGAGACGGCCGTGTTGCAGTGCGAGGGCTCCGGTGATGAAAAGCCACGTTGGGAGAAGAGAACTGAAATTTTCAACCCTTCAACAACTTTCCAAGAACCAGAAGTTGTCCAGAACGAGTCACTGGTGTTTTCATCGTTAGCATTAAATGACTCAGGTGTGTACAGCTGTCACAGCTATTACAGTCGGAATAGTTTTTATCTGGTGGTGTGCCCCAAATTCGGCCCCCCTGATGTAGAGCTCTTCTCAGGAGGAGAAAATGTCACTATCAGATGTATCGGAGATTTGAGTGGAGGTAGGGAATTCCGTTGGTTCATGAAGTCGAAACAAACACAAGGCAGAGTCGTATATCAAGATGAGTTTGATCAGAACAGAATAATTACCTCTCACGAGTCAGTTACTATCTTAAATGTCTCACTGGAGGACACAGGGGAGTATTGGTGTGCAGTTGCAGACTCAGGCTACCACCAGTGTCTGTCAACAGCCAAAACTCTCCTGATGTACAGAGATCCCTTTGGGTTTGACTCCACATTCTATAAAGTGAGATGTGTAGTGGTCAGTATTCTGCTGGGGGTTCTCTGTGTGATTGGGGCGATTGTGACCTACATAAAACCAAGTGAGTAGAGGCTTAAAGGGATAGTTCAGTACTGTTGAAGTGGGGTTGTATGAGGTACTATGATAGTTAGTGTGTTACCTTGTGGAGATGGCAATCAGCGCAGTTATTTTAAAAAGTTTTGGGGAGACATGGCTGTAGCAGAAGTCAGCCTTGTACTGTTGCAGACTTCAAAAATACTGAACTATACCTTTAATATGCACATGTTCAAATTTCATTTTAAAAATAAGAGGCAGACAGTCAGGCAGTGATGAAGGTTATTCTCACATCAAAAAAATATTAACATTATTTTTTTATATATTAGTGAGTTTTTTAATCAATCAATTTTTTTTTGTATTATTTCGGTTGTTTGATTTTTTTATGTTGCCTCTCATTGCCTCCTTTAAATGTTTTAGTCCTGGTTCAACCACGTAAACCACTTTCTTAACTTTATTTTTTTGTTTATTATTCTTATAACATTTTGGAAATTAATAAAACGTGGAAGTGGTTCAAAAGAAACTAATAATTTAGTATATATAAAATCAAGTATAATTATTGTAACCAAAAATCAAGATAACGCTGATGAAAAAAAGTTTTCCCCTTAGATCCCGTACAAGTTTGTTGGTGTACATATTTTTTTAAGATAATTTTTTGGTATTTTTATGCTTTTTATTTTATGTTTGTAGAGACAGAGATGAAAAGGGGCAGAGAGGGGGAATGACAAGCAGAGAACGACCACGGGCTGGATTCTAACCCGTGGTCCTTGAGACAGACAGTCAGGATGAAGGTTATTCTCACATAAAAAAATAGTGCATTTTTTATTTATCATATATTATTGAGTATTGTAATCCATTTTATTTTTGTATTATTTCAGGTGTGGGGAGTGTTAAAACCTGTGAATTAATCATTTAATTTAAGTGTGTTTCTTTATTAGACAGTGTGTAGAGACAGAGATGAAATGGGGCAGAGAGGGGAATGACATGTAGAGAACAACCACGGGCCGGACTTTGTTTTCTTTTCTTTTTTTTTGCACCCCGACACATAAGGTGGGGCTGGCCTATTATGTGGTTTTATACTTTTTTTAAATCTTGTTTTATTATAATTTACAAAAAAAAAAAAATTGCATTAATTTTTTGCTTTAAATCTCAAGATAATGTGATTTATCTTCTGATGGGGATTTTTTTTAAACACGTATAAAATTGTTGTATCTAGCTGTGTTATTGGCGCAATGTGATTGCTATATTTTAAATGATGAATTGTTGCTCTTATATCTTTCAATAAAGGCTTAAAATTAAAGACAAAACCTGCAGCTGAGTTCTCACTGTTTTAATTCATAATTTGTATTATTTTAAGCATCTTTAGTGTGTATATCAGTCTAATATGTTGAATCAGATTACACAAATAATAATTTTCTGTGCCTTTACAGCTTTGATCTTTGCAAATTAAATTATATACAGACACATACACTAGTTCTTAAAATGCACATAAAAGAATATTATTGTATGAACTACATTAAGTTAAGTTTTGTCTTGTGATTAAAGAAAATGTATTTAATTTAAAATATAGTTTGTACTGAATGAGAAATTGTATTTATTGAATTTAATGAAAAATTAATTAGTTACTGAAAAGTTAAAATGTTGTGCCAAAGTAAAAAAAAAAAAAAAAAGGTTCACAGTCTAATAAACAATATGTTTACTTTGTGTGAATGTTTAAGTGTTAGAGTGTCTGTGTGTGTGTGTGTGTGTGTGTGTGGTGAGTGAGTGAGTGAGTGAGTGAGCGAGTGAATGAGTGTGTGTTATTGCATATCCTGTATCAGGTTATCTGGGTAATCTCTAAATGAAGACATACAGGCTTCAGCGACCACAAGCACAAGAAGACTCACGTATACGCTTTATCATGCATATTAAGTGTGTGTGTGTGTGTGTGTGTGTGGTTTACGCCCATGGCTTCTTGCTTCTTCTCAGAAAAGGTGACAGCTGATGTAGAGTTTGATTAGCAAGAATCAGAGCTGGTGCTGCTCTTTTTTAGCTTTTTTTTTTTAAGATAATTTTTTTGGCATTTTTTATGCTTTATTTATAGTGCAGAGAGACAGAGGTGAAATGGGTCAGAGAGGGGAATGACATGCAGAGAACGACCACGGGCTGGATTCTAACCCGGGTCTGCTGTGAAGAGGACTGAGACTCTATGGGGGGCTCTAGTAACCACTACACCATGAGGTGCACAAGTTCACACACACACACACACACACACACACACACACACACACACACACACACACACACACACACACACACACACACACACACACACACACACACACACACACACACACACACACACACACACACACACACACACACACACACACACACACACACAACACACACACACACACACACACACACACACACACACACACACACACACACCCAGCATACAAAGCCTTATTAGCTCAATATGTCTGGTTGGAGATCCCTGTAACACAGAGGCACGTTTCAAATCCATCCTATAGCGTTACCATTCAAAGTGCTGAAACACTCAATTAGCCTCTGGATTCACTGAGCCAATGCATCCAAAAGTTCCCTGAGATCTCTGCACACACAAGTCGGATTTTGTCGAGCGATTCTAAGATCCGATTTCACTCTCATGAAACAAGGGTCACCCCTCAACTGATCTTTCGAGTATAAATAAAGGTTAAATAAAATAAATAAGCCAGGCAAAGTAATGCATTTTGAAGCCAAAAATGTGTCTTATTGTACAATACATTTTTTTCAGTATGGATCATTTCTATGAGGTGTTCAGAACAACATACTAAAAGTCCTAAGAAATCCTAGTTGAGGAAATGTGTGTTATTCTCATCAATCCAAGATTTGTGCCAGGAAGGCCAGACAACAATATACCTCAATGGGGCTATTTCTTTTTTCCCTTTACCCCTTTCAAAATAAAACTTCATACAAAGAAAGTATACATGAAAAGTCAAACATTTTTGAATTGTATTGTATTCTTTGAAAATTAATTTGAATATGTACATGAGCTATACACTAATCGAATATGCCCAGAATATACCCACATAGGCTTAATTAGTCTGTCGTAAAACGCTACCTTACCCTCTCTTCACACACAATTGAAGGTGGTGATTTTACAAATGGCCGTTTCAAAATATGGCTTTCAGCTAGAGGCTTGTATAACTGTTAAATATGAAATTGTTGCCTTTTTTAACAATCTAAACTAAATCTTTCAATTCAAAATGACATGGACACATAGACAGACTCTTGCTTTGTATTGCCACTGTGTTAATGTGTGTGTGTGTGTGTGTGAGCTTGCATGTGTTGTGTGTGTCTATACTTAATTTAATTGTTTTATGCTCCAGGAGCAAAGGGAGGAAAAAGTTTTCACACAAGGTTTTCTCTGAAGATTTATAATTTATGGCATTTTCTCACTTGGCCGGTGACTTCTTATGTTCAATGGCGGGGCACCAAGCATGTTTGGGAATATGTACGGTGCATATAGAATATTGAATATTTAATATTCAATATTCATAGCACTTTACTTTTTCAACATTTTTGTTTTGTTACAGCCTGGAATAATGCTGGATTAAATTATAATTTTTTTTGTCAAAATTCTACACATAATACCCCATAATGGCAATTTAAAATAAATTGAAAAAAAAAAAAAACACTTCTACTTAGGTATTATAGTGGTGGCTGCTATTAAATCTACGGTGCCCAGCATCTCTACCATTGTGTCCTTGGGCAAGACACTTAAACCCCAAACTGCTCCAGGGGCGCTGTACTATGGCTGACAACCCTGAAGGGTGGTCATTTGAACTTATTTCCATGTACCCTCTGCAAATTGAGAAATAAAGAAAAAAATACATACACACATGTAAAGTAAAGTTAGACAATTTGAGGTGAAAATATAAAGAGAGGCAAACACATAATAAATTATAAGTACATCCCCCCCCCCCCCCCCTCAGCTTATCTGTCACCTTAACCTGGACTTCCCCTGCTAATGCCACGACACACAGATTTGCATCAGCTGCACAAATAATTTCCTGCAACACAGGATGTTTTACAGAAGTTGCCTCTCGATAGGTGTGAAATTCTCTGTAAAGGGCATAAGATGACTTGATAAGGAGCCTCGTGCTTGAAAGTTTTCCATGACGTAGAGACCTGCGGTTCTCAGAAGCTAATGAAGAGCGTTGACACGGAGCTGTTGGCGTCAGTGTTTGAGTGACAGTCACACTGAGACCTCGGAGCAGAATGGCTGCAGTCGCACACCTCGCCTTACTGCTGTTTGCTTTCATCAACAACATTCACTCAGAAGAACGTATCTTCATCCTAAAAAAAGGGGACTCTTACACCTTCATACTCGATTACAAGCTCATCTCCTCCTGCCTGATCTCCAGGTCTGTTGGAGAGGAGAAGCTTGTCCTATGGAACACCTCTGAATCCTCGTCCGAGAACTCTACACTACCGGACGGCTTGAAACGACGACTGACAGTTTCCATCAGGTACAAAAAGTCTTATTACAGGATCATGTCCATCAGAGGCAAGGTTTCTCATTACAAGATCGACAATCTGACCCATTCAGACTCAGGTCTGTACCAAGAGCAGTGTTGGACCGATGGTAATGTGACATTCCAGAGAAACACCAGCATTATTATTTGTAGTAGGAAAGATGAGGAAAAACGTTTAATCATAGATTTCCCAGTGGGAGGTGGAGACACAGTGGACCTGCCATGTGAGGAAGCGGCTGACGATCTGGAAATCCAGTGGCTCATGCCTGGTGAATACTATCGTGAAGTGGACAATAGGCTAGAGACATCATGGACGAGAGTTTTTCGGGACGGTACGACATCGGTGACAGACATTGTTAAAGGAGGATTTCAAGTGGTGAAAAAAGCATCAGGTCTTCTTCAGTCCAACATCACCACACCAGTCGAAGGGAACTTCATTTGTCTAGTGATGAACCAACAGCAGTGTATAAGCAGTCAACGTATAGGGGTAGACATACCAGCAGAGACAATCTACCGCTCGGTGGGAGAGACGGCCGTGTTCCAGTGCGTTGGCTCCGGTGATGACAAGCCACGTTGGAGAAAGGGAATACATTTTCAAAAACAAAAAGTTTTCCAAAATGAGTCACTGGTGTTTCCATCGTTGGCGTTAAGTGACTCAGGTTTGTACAGCTGTCAAAGCTATTACAGTCGGAATCGTTTTTATCTGGTCGTGTGCCCCGAATTTGGCCCCCCTGATGTAGAGCTCTTCTCAGGAGGAGAAAATGTCACAATCAGATGTGTCGGAGATTTGAGTGAAGGTGAGACATTCCAATGGTTCATGAAGTCGAAACAAACACAAGGCAGAGTCCTTGGTGCAGAGAAGTTTGATCAGAACAGAATAATTACCTCTAACTGGTCGGTTACTATCTTAAATGTCTCACTGGAGGACACAGGGGAGTATTGGTGTGCAGCAGTTACAGACTCAGATGACCAGTGTCTACCAACAGCCAAAACTCTTCTGATGTACAGAGATCCCTTTGGGGTTTACTCCACCTTCTACAAAATGAGGTGCATAGTGGGCAGTATTCTGCTGGGGGGTCTCTGTGTCATTGTGGCGATTGTGAACTATAAGACCAACTGAGTAGAGGCTTAAAGGGATAGTTCTGTACTGTTGAAGTGGGGTTGTATGAGGTACTAAGATAGTTAGTGTGTTATCTTATGGAGATGGCGATCAGGGCAGTTATTTTAAAACGTTTTGGGGAGACATGGCTGTAGCAGAAGTCAGCCTTGTACTGTTGTAGAGGGGGCCAGAAGTAAAACGTTTTTTTTGCCTTGCATATAAATGATTACCTAAAAACTAAATATGCGTTCAATTATTCACTAAATTCTGGATTTTTTCACTGCTGATTTGCGGACTGATAGGCTGCACATCATCGGCAGACAGATGTTTATTTTTGGACTTTTTTTTTTTTCAAGCATAGTTCGGCCATGTATTACTGTGTCAACTTGTGCAGCCGTTTTTCCCCTGGCCCCCTCTGCAACAGTACAATGCTGACTTCTGCTACAGCCACGTCTCCCCCAAACTCCTAATAGTGACTGCACTGATCACCATCTCCATAAGGTAAAAGAATAGCTATGCATAAGTACAGCATTCAACCACACTTCAAAAATACTAAACTATACCTTTAATATGCACATGTTCAAATGTCATCTTAAAAATGAGAGACAGACAGTCAGGCAGTGATGAAGGTTATGCTCACATCAAAAAAATATTGACATTGTTTTTTTTTAGCATATTATTGAGTATTTTCATCCATTTTATTTTTGTATTATTTTAATTAAATTTGTAAACAACTTTTTTTTATTATTATTATTTTAACATTTTGGAAATTAATACAAACAAAATTCTAAAGAAACTTACATCTCATAATAATTGATTATAAAGTAAAAGCGGGTATAATTATTGTAACCAAAAATAATGCTGGTGAAAAAAAAGTTTCCCCCCTTAGACTCTGTACAAGTTTGCTGGTATGAATATTTTTTTTTAAGATAATTTTTCGGCATTTATATGTTTTTTTATTAGACAGTTTGTAGAGACAGAGATGAATATTATTGAGTATTTTAATCCATTGTATTTTTGTATTATTTCAGTTGCTTGATTGTCATGTGCCTCATGACATTTCTTAGCATTTTTTCAGTCCTCTTTCAACCATGTATATGAGTTTGTTTATATGGCTGTATTGCTGGCAAAACAAATTTGTATGTGTACTTTTTTGCTGATTTTTTTAAGATAATTTTACGCATTTTTATGCTTTTTATTAGACAGTTTGTAGAGACAGAGTTGAAATGGGGCAGAGAGGGGTAATGACAAGCAGAGAACGACCACGGGCTGGATTCTAACCTGTGGTCCCTAAGACAGACAGTCAGGCAGTGATGAAGGTTATTCTCACATAAAAAAAATAGTGCAGTTTTTTTTTATCATATATTATTGAGTATTTTAATCAATTTTATTTTTGTATTATTTCAGTTGCTTGATTTTAATGTGCCACATTGCCTCATGACATTGTTTAGTCCTCTTTCAACCATGTATATGAGTTTGTTGATATGGCTGTAGTGCTGGCAAAACAAATGTGTATATATATTTTTTTTGCTGATTTTTTTAAGATAAATATTCGTAATTTTTATGCTTTTTATTAGACAGTTTGTAGAGACAAAGATGAAATGGGGCAGAGAGGGGAATGACATGCAGAGTGAATATATACAAATCCCCCTCCCTTGAAACAGCATAGTGCACCTTTAATGTGTATATTAGAAGTGGGAATATGTTGTAAGCATGTTCTATGTTGCTTTTTTTTTTAAATATTCAATTTACTGTAATGATATTATACCTTTAATATTTCCTTTTTTATCTGTTAATGTGTTTATTTTGTTGAGGTACCATTGACATGTTTGTTTGATACAGTCATATGATCCAAGGGAGATGTAGAGAGAGATTAAATTGGCTGTGGGGGAGTGTGTTAGAACCTGTGAATTAATCATTTAAATTGAAGTTTGTTTATAAAAATTCAAAGTATATTGTTTGAAAAGAGAACTGTATAAATTAGGTTTATTTTTATTTATTTTTTAAATATTTTTATATTATTTTTATGTTTTTAGTTTATTATCCTTGTAACATTTAGGAAATTAATAAATCGTGGAAGTGGTTTAAAAAAAACTTACCTCTCATAATAATTTAGTATAAAGTAAAAGCGGGTTTAATTATTGTAGAAAATAATGCTGATGTAAAAAAGTTTCCTCCCTAGATTCTGTACAAGTTTGTTGGTGTATATATATTTTAAGATAATTTTTCGGCATTTTTATGCATTGTATTAGACAGTTTGTAGAGACAGAGCTCTAACCAATACACAATGAGCATCTCCCCTCTTTGTTTTTTTAACACCCCGACAAATAGGGTGGGGCTGGTCTATTACGTGGTTTTATACTTTTTTTATCTTGATTTATTGTAATTTACAAAAAAATAAAAATGTGCATTAATTTTTTGCTTTAAATCTCGAGATAATGTGATTTTTGTCTGATGTGATTTTTTTTCAACACATATATAATTGTTGTATTTAGCTGTGTTACTGGCACAATATAATTGCTGTTTTTTAAATGATGAATTGTCGCTCTTATATCTTACAATAAAGGCTTAAAATTAAAGACAAAACCTGGAGTCCAGTTTTCACTGTTTTGATTCATAATTTGTATTGATTTAAGCATCTTTAGTGTGTATCAGTCTAATATTTTGAATCAGATTACACAAATAATAATTGTCTGTGCCTTACGACTTTAATATTTGCAAATTAAATTATATTTAGACACATACACTTGTTCTTATAATGCACACAAAATAAAGAATATTATTGTATGACCTACATTAAGTAAAGTGTTCTCTTGTGATTAAAGAAAATATATTGATTATGGTTTAATTTAAAATATAGTTTGTACTGAATCAGACATTTAACTTAGTAAAGTTAATGAAATGTCTTGTAACAAAATTAAATAATTTTAATTAGTTACTGAAAAGTTAAAATGTTGTGCCAAAGTAAAAAAAAAAAAAAAAGGTTCACAGTCTAATAAACAATATGTTTACTTTGTGTGAATGTTTAGGTGTCAGAGTGTGTGTCAGTGAGTAAGCAAGTGAGTGAGTGAGTGAGTGAGTGAGTGAGTGAGTGAGTGAGTGAGTGTGTGAGTGTGTGTTAATGCATATCCTGTATCAGGTTATCTGGGTAATCTCTAAATGAAGACATACAGGCTTCAGCGACCACAAGCACAAGAAGACTCACGTATACGCTTTATCATGCATATTAAGTGTGTGTGTGCTTGTGTGTGTGTGTGTGTGTGTGTGTGGTTTACGCCCCCTCGCTTCTTGCTTTTCCTCAGAAAAGGCGACAGCTGATGTAGAGTTTGATTAGCAAGAATCAGAGCTGGTGCTGCTTTTTTTTAAGATAATTTTTTTGGCATTTTTCATGCTTTATTTATAGTGCAGAGAGACAGAGGTGAAATGGGTCAGAGAGGGGGATGACATGCAGAGAACGACCACGGGGTGGATTCTAACCCGGGTCTGCTGTGAAGAGGACTGAGACTCTATGGGGGGCTCTAGTAACCACTACACCATGAAGTGCACAAGTTCACACACACACACACACACACACACACACACACACACACACACACACACACACACACACACACACACACACACAAGCATACAAAGCCTTATTAGCTCAATATGTCTGGTTGGAGATCCCTGTAACACAGAGGCACGTTTCAAATCCATCCTATAGCGTTACCATTCAAAGTGCTGAAACACTCAATTAGCCTCTGGATTCACTGAGCCAATGCATCCAAAAGTTCCCTGAGATCTGCTCACACACAAGTCGGATTTTGTCGAGCGATTCTAAGATCCGATTTCACTCTCATGAAAGATGCAAACTGCACAAATAGTCGACGTCATTGCAAACAAGGGTCACCCCTCAACTGATCTTTCGAGTATAAATAAAGGTTAAATAAAATAAATAAGCCAGGCAAAGTAATGCATTTTGAAGCCAAAAATGTGTCTTATTGTACAATACATTTTTTTCAGTATGGATCATTTCTATGAGGTGTTCAGAACAACATACTAAAAGTCCTAAGAAATCCTAGTTGAGGAAATGTGTGTTATTCTCATCAATCCAAGATTTGTGCCAGGAAGGCCAGACAACAATATACCTCAATGGGGCTATTTCTTTTTTCCCTTTACCCCTTTCAAAATAAAACTTCATACAAAGAAAGTATACATGAAAAGTCAAACATTTTTGAATTGTATTGTATTCTTTGAAAATTAATTTGAATATGTACATGAGCTATACACTAATCGAATATGCCCAGAATATACCCACATAGGCTTAATTAGTCTGTCGTAAAACGCTACCTTACCCTCTCTTCACACACAATTGAAGGTGGTGATTTTACAAATGGCCGTTTCAAAATATGGCTTTCAGCTAGAGGCTTGTATAACTGTTAAATATGAAATTGTTGCCTTTTTTAACAATCTAAACTAAATCTTTCAATTCAAAATGACATGGACACATACACAGACTCTTGCTTTGTATTGCCTATGTGTTAATGTGTGTGTGTGCCTGTGTGTGTGTGTGTGTGTGTGTGTGTGTGTGTGTGTGTGTGTGCGCTTGCATGTGTTGTGTGTGTCTATACTTAATTGAATTGTTTTATGCTCCAGGAGCAAAGGGAGGAACAAGTTTTCACACAAGGTTTTCTCTGAAGATTTATAATTTATGGCATTTTATCACTTGGCCGGTGACTTCTTATCTTCAATGGCGGGGCACCAAGCATGTTTGGGAATATGTACGGTGCATATAGAATATTGAATATTTAATATTCAATATTCACAGCACTTTACTTTTTCAACATTTTGTTTTGTTACAGCCTTGAATAATGCTGGATTAAATTATAATTTTTTTTTGTCAAAATTCTACACATAATACCCCATAATGACAATTTAAAATAAATTGAAAAAAAAAAAAAAAAACACTTGTACTTAGGTATTATTGTGGTGGCTGCTATTAAATCTACGGTGCCCAGCATCTCTACCATTGTGTCCTTGGGCAAGACACTTAAACCCCAAACTGCTCCAGGGGCGCTGTACTATGGCTGACAACCCTGAAGGGTGGTCATTTGAACTTATTTCCATGTACCCTGTGCAAATTGAGAAATAAAGAAAAAAAATACATAAACACATTTAAAGTAAAGTAAGACAATTTGAGGTGAAAATATAAAGAGAGGCAAACACATAATACATTATAAGTACATCCCCCCCCCCCCCCCTCAGCTTATCTGTCACCTTCACCTGGACTTCCCCTGCTAATGCCACGACACACAGATTTGCATCAGCTGCACAAATAATTTCCTGCAACACAGGATGTTTTACAGAAGTTGCCTCTCGATAGGTGTGAAATTCTCTGTAAAGGGCATAAGATGACTTGATAAGGAGCCTCGTGCTTGAAAGTTCTCCATGACGTAGAGACCTGCGGTTCTCAGAAGCTGCTGAAGAGCATTGACACGGAGCTGTTGGCGTCAGTGTTTTGAGTGACAGTCACACAGAGACCTCGGAGCAGAATGGCTGCAGTCGCACACCTCGTCTTACTGCTGTTTGCTTTCATCAGCAACATTCACTCAGAAGAACGTATCTTCATCAAAGGGAAAGGAGACTATCGCACCTTCAAATCAAAGTCTTTCTTTAAATCAAAATACAAGGTCAACTCCTCCTGCCTGATCTCCAGGTCTGTTGGAGAGGAGAAGCTTGTCCTATGGAACACCTCTGCCTCCTCGTCTGAGAACTCCACACTACCAGACGACTTGAAACAACGACTGACAGTTTCCATCAGCAACAACGTTACTCATTACAGGATCATCAATCTGACCCATTCAGACTCAGGTCTGTACCAAGAGGAGTGTTGGACCGACGGCAATGTGACATTCCAGAGAAACACCAGGATTATTATTTGTAGTAGGAAAGATCAGAGAAAACTTTTCACACTGGGAGGTGGAGACACAGAGGACCTGCCATGTGGGGAAGAGGCTGACGATCTGGAAATCCAGTGGCTCATGTATGATGGTGGTAGATACGACAACTATTTCATTGACAGAAGAGATGGACGAGAGACATTATGGACGAGAGTTTTTAAGGACGGTACGACATCGGTGACGGACATTGTTAAAGGAGGATTTCAAGTGGTGAAACAAGCATCAGGTCTTCGTCAATCCAACATCACCACACCAGTCATTGGGACATTCACTTGTCTTGTGATGAACCAACAGCAGTGTGTCAGAAGTCAGCCTGTAGAGGTATACGTCCCAACAGAGAGAATCTACCGCTCGGTGGGAGAGACGGCCGTGTTGCAGTGTGACAAGCCACGTTGGAGCAAGAGAACTTCATTGGTGTTAGACTCTAAAGAAGAACCAGAAGTTTTCCAAAACGAGTCACTGGTGTTTTCATCGTTAGTATTAAGTGACTCAGGTCAGTACATCTGTCAAAGCTATTACAGTTTGAATGTGTTTATTCTGTATGTGTGCCCCAAATTTGGCCCCCCTGATGTAGAGCTCTTCTCAGGAGGAGAAAATGTCACTATCAGATGTATCGGAGATTTGAGTGAAGGTGAGAGATTCCAATGGTTCATGAAGTCGAAACAAACAAACGGCAGTGTCGTTTATCAAGAGAAGTTTGATAGGAACAGAATAATTACCTCTAACGAGTCGGTTACTATCTTAAATGTCTCACTGGAGGACACAGGGGAGTATTGGTGTGCAGTTATAGACTCATACAGCCAGTGTCTGTCAACAGCCAAAACTCTCCTGATGTACAGAGATCCCTTTGGGTTCTACTCCACCTTCTATAAAGTGAGATGTGTAGTGGTCAGTATTCTGCTGGTGGTTCTCTGTGTGACTGCGGCGATTGCGACCTGTATAAAACCAAGTGAGTAGAGGCTTAAAGGGATAGTTCAGTATGTTTGAAATGTGGTTGTATGAGGTACTAAGATAGTTAGTGTGTTATCTTATGGAGATGGCGATCAGCGCATTTATTTTAAAAAGTTTTGGGGAGACGTGGCTGTAGCAGAAGTCAGCCTTGTACTGTTGCAGAGGGGGCCAGAAAAAAAAAATGTTGGCAGGTATATAAATGCTTTCCTAAAATATCGGTTCAACTATTCACTAAATTCAGGATTTTTTTCACTGCTGATTTTTCTGCAATGCACCGAGAGACAGACTTTTATTTTGTTGCGCTCTTTTTCAAGCTTAGTTCGGCCATGTATTACTGTGTCAACTCGTGCAGCCGTTTTTCTGCTGGCCCCCTCTGCAACGGTACAATGCTGACTTCTGCTACAGCCACGTCTCCCCCAAACTCCTTATAGTGACTGCACTGATCACCATCTACATAAGGTAAAAGAATAACTATGCATGAGTACAGCATTCAACCACACTTCAAGAATACTGAACTATACCTTTAATATGCACATGTTTAAATTTCATCTTAAAAATCTGAGGCAGACAGTCAGGCAGTGATGAAGGTTATTCTCACATCAAAAAAATATTGACATTGTTTTTTTTAGCATATTATTGAGTATTTTAATCATTTTTATTTTTGTATTATTTTAATTGCTTGGATTTTATGTGTTGCCTCTCATTGCCGGTTTTAGTCCTGGTTCAACCATGTAAACCACTTTGTTTGATACAGTCATATGATTCAAGGGAGATGTAAAGAGAGATTAAATTGGCTGTGTGGGGAGTGTGTTAAAACCTGTGAATTAATCATTCAAATTGAAGTTTGTTTCTTTATTAGACAGTGTGTAGAGACAGAGATGAAATGGGGCAGAGAGGGGAATGACATGTAGAGGACGACCACGGTCCGGACTTTGTTTTGTTTTCTTTTTTTTTTTGCACCCCGACACATAGGGTGGGGATGGTCTATTATGTGGTTTTATACTTTTTTTAAAATCTTGTTTTATTTTAATTTACAAAAAAATTTGCATTAATTTTTTGCTTTAAATCTCAAGATAATGTGATTTTTGTCTGATGTGATTTTTTTTCAACACATATATAATTGTTGTATTTAGCTGTGTTACTGGCACAATATAATTGCTGTTTTTTAAATGATGAATTGTCGCTCTTATATCTTACAATAAAGGCTTAAAATTAAAGACAAAACCTGGAGCCCAGTTTTCACTGTTTTGATTCATAATTTGTATTGATTTAAGCATCTTTAGTGTGTATCAATCTAATATTTTGAATCAGATTACACAAATAATACTTTTCTGTGTCTTTATGGCTTTGATCTTTGCAAATTAAATTATATTCAGACACATACACTTGTTCTTAAAATGCACATAAAATAATATTATTGTATGACCTACATTCATTTAAGTTTTGTCTTATAATTAAAGAAAATATATTTATTTTAAAATATAGTTTGTACTGAATCTAAAGTTGATGAAACTGTTTGTAAGAAAATTACAGAATTTTAGTTTACTTAAAATTTAAATGTTGTGTGTATAAACAATATTTTTACTTTGTGTGAATGTTTAGGTGTAAGAGTGTGTGTGTGTGCGTGTGCATGTGTGTGTGTGCATGTGTGTGTGTGTGTGTGTGTGCGTGCGTGCAAGCGAGTCAGTGTGTGTTAATGCATATCCTGTATCAGGTTATCTGGGTAATCTCTAAATGGAGACATACAGGCTTCAGCGACCACAAGCACAAGAAGACTCACGTATACGCTTTATCATGCATATTAAGTGTGTGTGTTTGTGTGTGTGTGTGTGTGTGTGTGTGTGTGTGTATGTGTGTGTGTGTGTGTGTGGTTTACGCCCCTGGCTTCTTGCTTCTTCTCAGAAAAGGTGACAGCTGATGTAGAGTTTGATTACCAAGAATCAGAGCGGGTGCTTCTCTTATTTAATAAGCAATTTTATTTCTTTTTCTTTATTCTTTTTCTATTTGTTACGCCTTATTTATATATTGTGGTATTTATAGTTTAGAGAGACAGAGATGAAATGTGTCAGAGAGGGGAATGACATGCAGAGAACGACCCGGGCTGGATTCTAACCCGGGTCTGCTGTGTAGAGGACTGAGCCTCTACACTTTATGTATGTGTGTGTACCGTAAGGTATTGTGATTGATTTAAGTAAGACATGCCTTAAGAGACTGTTAAGTAGTGATAACGTGTGTGTGTGTGTGTGCGTGCGTGCGTGCGTGCGTGAGTGTGTTGTGCTGTGTGTGCGAGTGAGTGTTTGTGCTGTGTTGTGTGTGTGCTTTGTGTGCGAGTGAGTGAGTGAGTGAGTGAGTGAGTGAGTGAGTAGGTGAGTGAGTGTGTGTATGTATGTGAGCATGTGTGTGTTGTGTGTGTGAGTTAGACTGTGTGTGTGAGTGTGTGTGTGTGTGTGAGTTAGTCTATGTGTGTGTGTGCGTGTGTATGTGTGTGAGTTAGTCTATGTGTGTGTGTGTGTGTGCTTGTGTGCTGTGTGTGCAAGGGAGTAAATGAGTGAGACAGTGAGTGACTGAGTGAGTGAGTGTGTTGTAGCCATGGTGTTTGTGTGTGTGTGTGTGTGTGTGTGCGCAGCGTGTGTGTGGTTGCGCAGTGTGCGGTGTGTGTATGAGTGTGTGCGCAGCGTGTGTGTGTGTGTGTGTTGTGTGTGTGTGTGTGTGTGTGTGTGTGTGAGCTGTGTGTGTGTGTTTGTGTGTGTGTGTGTGTGTGTGTGGTTGCGCAGTGTGCGGTGTGTGTATGAGTGTGTGCGCAGCGTGTGTGTGTGTGTGTGTGTGTGTGTGTGCGCAGCGTGTGTGTGTGTGTGTGTGTGTGTGTGAGCGTGTGTGTGTGTGTGTGTGTGTGTGTGAGCGTAAATCTAACCTGACTCTTGGCGATGGCGAGGAAGCGATTGACCACGTCGTCCACATTATAGTCCTCCAGATCGGGGTCGTCTCTGATTGGAGGGTCGTCACATGACTGGTCCCAGCAGAAGCCCTCAGGAGGGTTGTACCCGTTGGGAAGGATCCCTGGTGAAGAGTTACAATCAAATGTAACTTTATTTATATAGCACTACTCATACAAAAAGAAAAAAAATTTGCACAATGAAAGAATGTAAAGTAAAATAAATGTTAAAAGCTCCGTTAGTTTCTGTTTTCAGCCGAGTAGGCTAAGTCACATTCACCTCTGAAGCATTGACAGCGTTTAATCAAATCCTCTTTGATTGAGACTTTTAGCCAATTCTAAAGTCTGAACACACACAGCGGCAGCAGTGATGCTTTACGTGCCTGATCTTAACACTGATTGGACAATACTCATGACGTCTACCAAAGATGTTTTATTGCCAAGATAACGATATTCCCTTGTCTCACACTACGGTAACTCGCCCACACAGTCCAGTCTGGGAAGCGCTGGCTGACTTCTCTGCCAGCTGCCGCCACCCCCCCCCCCAGCCCCTCCCCTCCCAAAAACAAAAACTAACCAAAAAGCGTCAAGTTTGCAGGTATGCGTCTCATTCCCCATCTATGACATGGCTTCAAAGACACACCTTCTGCTCTGTACGTGTCTATAGTGTGTGTGTGTGTGTGTGTGTGAAGTAGTATTGTGTGTATGTAGAGTGGTAGTGTAGTCACCAGTAAAGAGGTCGGCCATGGGGGCAGGCAGGCTGTCTGAAGCCCTCCACAGCAGCTCCTGTTCCCGGGAAGACATCCTGCGAGCGCGGTCCTGGTAGTCCAGACGACCAAAGAAGAAGCCGTCATATCCCATCTGGTATAAAAGACACACACACAGACACACACACACAGACACGCTGTTACATGTAATTTAAGATCATCAAAGGAAGAATGAGACCGTTTCAGGGATATTTAAAAGTTCCTCGCAGCACCTTTAAAGGGACACTGTGTAACATTTTAAGTAATTAATTAGCTAGAATCAATATCCTCATTCATAAATATGTCCACATTGGTTTAAAATCACCTCTGCCAATTATCTGAATTATTCTCCTGCGCGGAGAATTACAAATATTAATATTACATTTTGTACATTGAGCGGGTAAGTCTTATGGAGGGAGGAATCCATGTTTTTGGAATGTCATCAGGTGCATTGTTTAGAATTCAGAATTGTTCTTGTCCTTGAAGGCCACTGTAGCTTCTGTTATTATTCAAAAGGGGTGGGGTTACCCAGGGAGCGTTGCATTCTAGAACTTTCTTGATGATGTCATATTACACACTGCCCCTTTAAGATAACCGACCTGTGCGAACATGGACGCGTGTTCCCGTGCGTGTCCGAAGGGGTCGATGTGCCAGGCCACACGGGGGCGACCGCAGCTGCCAAACGTCTCGTTCAGGAACCGGAGGCCCATCGTCATCTGGTCGATCACCGCGCTGTAGTGAGTAGTGGCTTCATCGCTCATACACCAGCCCCCATTCACAAACTCTAGACGCCCTGTAAGCACAAATCAATCAAGTATTTTAGTTATTCAAGGGAGAATTCCAAGTTTCACTACATCTCCTCAGAATATACAGTCAAAACCGAAATTATTCATACCCCTGGCAAATTTTGACTTAAAGACCTACTTCACCGGTTGGAATATGAAGGTGTGTTGAACTCGGAGATCCTATGAAGTATAAATGTGCAAAAAAAATTGAAATCGGATCATCCTAGCCTAAGAAAAGGCAGAAAGAGTGTTTTATGGTCTCACTGTCTAACCCTACATTTCTCTTTCTGTGACATCACATGCAAGTTACTTTTATGAAACCAGCAAGCTTTTTCTTGATTGGAAATGACACAGGCTTCTCCCAGAAGATAAGAAGACCATGTACAAGTAAAGAGGCATCATTTTGGGGAAAAAAAAATGTTCAGCTTTTATTAAATTTGAACAAAATTGTCCAAAATGATTCATACCCTTCTCAATAGTAAATATAATATAATTGCTGGCCAGCTTTTTGCATCTCTCCACTGGTTTGGTATTTTTGCCCATTCAATTTGGCAATGAGCTCCAACTCTGTCAGGTTGGAGGGTCTTCTTGCCAAGCAGTGCAATCTCCCCTTTTTTGTATTTTAACAAATTAGATAAAGGTTACATAAATCTGAAATTGTGTTTTAAAGAATGTTTAGACTCTTTGAGATAATCTAAACAAACTAAAGCGGCTTTGCCACGATTTAAGAGGTCAACAATCTGAAAATCCTTTAACATTTTCTGTTAATGCTGCATTCGGAAGCTAATTTCAGTTTAACGGCTAATAAAAAATACCCAACGGCTATGGGCATTAGCATGCTAGCGGAGATTAGCTCAGCCCGTTCATCAATACCCACAGTCTCTCTACACATTTACAGTGATTTACTCGGTTCATCATGCTTCAAAACAGTCTGTCACCACTGCTATGCCCCAGCTAGACATAGCTACTAACAGTTATTACACTCGTCTTAGCCCCACACAGGACGTGACTAGCTTAATATTTAGCTGTGTCATTGCTATCTGCGCTCTCGACACCAAACATTTATTAAAATTACGATATTTAACATATTGAAAGAATTGTCAAAATTAACACCAGCATTTATGTGTTCCTTAATAACATAGTAATTTAATTCAGCTTCTATCTCAAAAAACGAGTGTGAGTCAAGTGTGCCGTTAGTTACACTATAAATACTGGCAAGTACACAATACATACACGGTCAATTTCAATGTTTCCTATTATTGTAAACGTAAGCTACATTA
>CM047506.1:31431861-31434361 GCA_026122265.1 Ammodytes dubius
CTCTTTCTGCCTTTTCTCAGGCTAAGATGATAATTTCAATTTGTTTTGCACATTTATACTAAATAGGATCTCCGAGTTCAAAACACCTTCATATTCCAACCGGTGAAGTAGGCCTTTGATGTATTTCATGCCCCAGCCATGTACAGCACTTTGAATGGCCTTGTGTCTGAATTGTGCTATAGACATAAACTTGCCTTGCCTTATAGTTCACAGTATAAAAAGCCTCAGACAGGTCCAAACTTACACAGATCAGTTTATTTTAGCCAAGGTGGAATGACCTCGTCTTGGGGGAAAAACACACCACACTCAGATAATCACAAACAACATATTGTTACAGTCACATTACAGAACTGAAGCATGGACAGTAAACAAGAGGAGAAAATGCTACAATATCAACTACTACAGAGCAGCATGGACAGGTTGGTTCATGCTACAGCCCGACAGGAATGCACTTCATGGTTAAAAATAAAAATAAATAAAAAGTATATTGACCTGCCTTATAAGGAGGTCAGGTTGGCAAATTCAGAAAAGTAATTTTTTTTTAAATATTTTTCATGGTAAATGGACTTGACTTAGGCTATATAGCACTTTTTAGAATAAAATAGTTGATCCTTGTTTGATATTTTCTCACACAGTGCTCGGTCAAGTTATCGATAACTCCTCAGGATTAGCACCAATTAAAACTTAAATGAACAGTGGAAAAAAAGCAATAAAAAACAAAATATGCGGCTACAGTATGGCATCCATTCAGATAAAAGGCAAGGTCTCTTTCACTTGGAAATCCCGTACAATCAGCGTTAAGAGTGAAAGTTTGATTTAGGTGCTCTGGTGGTGTAGTGGATAGAGCGCATACCATATCAGCTATGGCCTTCGTTGCAGTGGTTGCGGGTTCAAATCCGACCCGTGGACCTTTACTGCAGGTCATCCCCCTCTCTCTCTCTCTCTCTCTCTCTCTTTCTCTGTCTGTCTCCCCATTTCAACTCTGTACTGTCTAATAAAGCTTGAAAATGCCAAAAAAAAGTCTTAAAAAAAGAGTGAAAGTTTGTCCCTTCTAATGCTACAATCAAGAAATGGGAAAATTAAAATAAATATAAAAAACGTTACATTTTCTTGTCATCGTAGGATTGCTCTGATTTTCTCTTACTCGCGTGAATAATTAAAATTAGCAGAACATTTTTAAAAATTATCCAAAATCTGAGCTTCACTGGATGGATATAAGATAATAATGAGACTGGACTTATATATACTGTATGATATGATATGATATAGTAATAGGTTTGTATTTGGAAGCATGCAAAGTACAAGTCTTTGATTAACATACTGTGTTGTTGCAATGATGCTACGTATATTTTTAATTTTTCGTTTTGCACATTTTTGTTTATCCCTTCACCTTAAAATATGTAATCATATATGTATCGTTTTTTTAAAATATTGGTTGTATACTGACACAGATAGGATAGTCCTCAGAAAACGTTGGCTACAGTGTGGCCTTGGGTTAGTCTAGGGCACTTTTGCAGGTAACATTTTCATTATGAAGAAATTGATTGGAGTGAGGTTTCTCATTTTTCATGGCAGTGAAGTTGATGTTCGATGATGTTCGGTGCTGCCCTGTCCCCTGACCTTAGCCAGCGCTGCCTTGAAGGCTCCGTTTGGGGCACAAAACACTAGGGCTGGCCCGAATGCCATTTTTCAGGCTTCGAATATTCGTTGGTTTTTCCGAGCGAATATTCGAATATTTGTTCCAGAAAAAAACACCATCAAAAACAACATTAAAAAAAAAATAAAAAAAATAAAGATTTTATTTTATTTTTTTAAACGTTAATAATCCCTATATACTCCCTGGAACCGATTTTGACAGTATCTGCATATTTTGTTGAAGATTTACGCGCTCGGAGGTGAAGTAATGGATGCGCTATGACACTTAGTGATGTAATATCCTCCTAAATGAGCAATACTACTACTACTACTACTACAATATTACTAACTTTTATATCCAAATATAACATTATTTGATGACATTATATTGCAGTACTAGCTTCTTGCAAAAAAATGTTGAAAAAAAAAAGAAAAAAAAAATTATATATATAAAAAAAAAAACGAAGCTCCGAATACTAATTTAAGCTCCGAATACTAATTTTCCGAACGAGTATTCGAATATTCAAATAATTCGGGGCAGCCCTAGGACAACACCAAAACATCAAAGTTGATACAGAAACATATCCTGCTGTGGATAGATTCA
The DNA here is from genome assembly GCA_026122265.1 of Ammodytes dubius. Taxonomy (NCBI): domain Eukaryota; kingdom Metazoa; phylum Chordata; class Actinopteri; order Uranoscopiformes; family Ammodytidae; genus Ammodytes; species Ammodytes dubius. The sequence continues at coordinate 31,434,101 of CM047506.1, forward strand.
AGTAGTCGCAGCCAGGCACTACACTCTGATTCTTAGACAATGAACAACAAAGAAATCCTGTGAATGTACTGTGTAGGGGTGGACACTAATCAGCATCTTTGATTGGTTGATTCAGATTGAAAAAATAAATAAAATAATAATTCTTGTGTTAAAAATGCATTTTAAACGGTAGACACTTTGACATGTCACAGTAGGAGAAGGCACAGATGTAAAAATCCAAAATGCTAATGAAGTAACAACTGTGCTCTTCCTACAATTAAA
>CM047506.1:31454361-31456861 GCA_026122265.1 Ammodytes dubius
GAGAGAGAGTTAGAGAGAGAGAAAGAGAGAGAGGGAGAGAGGGAAAGAGAGAGAGACAGATAGACAGAGAGAGAGAGAGAGAGAGAGAGAGAGAGAGAGAGAGAGAGAGAGGGAGACAGAGAGAGACAGAGAGAGGGAGAGAGAGAGGGAGGGAGAGAGAGAAGGAAAGGGAGGGAGAGAGAGAGAAAGGAGAGAGAGAGAGGGGAGAGGGATAGAGAGACACAGAGAGAGAGAGAGAGAGTTAGAGAGAGAGAAAGAGAGAGAGGGAGAGAGGGAAAGAGAGAGAGACAGATAGACAGAGAGAGAGAGAGAGAGAGAGAGAGAGAGAGAGAGAGAGAGAGAGAGAGAGAGAGAGGGAGACAGAGAGAGACAGAGAGAGGGAGAGAGAGAGAATTGGAAAAAGAGAGAGAGAGGGAGACAGAGAGAGGGATAGAGAGAGAGAAAGAGAGACAGACAGACAGACAGACAGAGAGAGAGTTAAAGAGAGAGAAAGAGAGAGAGACAGACAGAGGGAGACAGATAGAGAGAGAGGGAGACAGAGAGAGACAGAGGGAGAGAGAGAGAGAGTTGGAAAAAGAGAGAGACAGATAGAGAGAGACCGAGAGAAGGAGAGAGAGAGAGAGAGAGAGAGAGGACTGGCGATGGATGTAAGGTGAGAACGCTGAGAAAGGACAAATAAACAAAGGTGGCGATGAGGGTCTGAGGTGAATTAATTGTATCAGAGTCTCCAGAGACGCACAGGAACAGTAGACAGTGTGTGTGTGTGTGTGTGTGTGTGTGTGTGTGTGTGTGTGTGTGTGTGTGTGTGTGTGTGTGTGTGTGTGTGTGTGTGTGTGTGTGTGTGTGTGAGAGTGTGTGTGTGTGTGTGTGTGTGTGTAATCTGGATACAGTATTAGACTTCTATAGACCGGCTTAGCCAGACGTACACCTCTTTAAAGCTTTAGTGCGTAACTTTTTTTTTTTTTTTTTTTTTAATCAATGGGGCGCTCCGGTGGCGTAGTGGATAGAGCGCGTACCATATTGGCTCTGGCCTTCGTTGCAGTGGTCGCGTGTTCAAATCCGACCCGTGGACCTTTACTGCACGTCATCCCCCCCTCTCTCTGTCTCCCCATTTCAACTCTGTGCTGTCTAATAAAGCTTGAAAATGCAAAACAAAATCTAAAAAAAATACATACATATATATATATATATATATATACATATATATATATGTCTAAATCAATGTCATTAACATTCTAGCCATTGTCAAACGAGTTGAGACAAAGTTGATATTAAGCCATATCAGCTCCCTACAAAACTCTCTCTGTATTTCTCAGTATGGCAGCGTTTACAAACTGCTGTCACCCCCTCCCCCCCCATCCCTCCCCCCCAGACACTGGTGCAAGAAGCGCCCAAAGAAATGTTTCAGTTGTTGTTTATGCTCCTAAGAAACATCTTTAGTAACTATAGCTTCTTGTCCTTGAAGGCCACCGTAGCCAAAATACACATTTAATATTACAAACATCACCTTTAAATTAAGGCAAGGCAAGGCAAGTGTATTTCTATAGCACAATTCAGACACAAGACCATTCAAAGTGCTTTACAGGGGGCAAGATTAAAATACACAATACAAGCGAATGAACAGAAATAAAACATTTAAAAACAATACAATTTAACAGGTTAAAAGGGAAACAGAAAAGTCTTCAGACTCGATTTAAAGGAGCTGAGAGTTGCAGCAGACCTCAAGTTTTCTGGGAGTTTGTTCCAGATGTGTGAAGCAAAAAAAAAACTGAAAGCTAGATTAAAACAGGAAGTCAAAATACAATTCTCACTTGCTTTTCCTTTTATTCTGAAATAAGTACCCGGATTTCCCACTTCTACTATTTTCCCCCGCCTAGCTTGACTCTGGTGACAGTGTAAAGTGGGCAGAGCCGCGACTTGTGTCAAAGTCAAATATACCCTCGAGGCAACAACGGCAGCTCAACAGCCAAAAATTAAGAGGAAACCAACCGAGTCATGACGCTCGAGCCAATTCTAGAAATTGATTAGGATTTTTGAAATAATTCTGATATATATATATTTTTAAATTATAGGCTAAATTACCCCAAAAACAACATGAGGGCTTTACATGAGTGGACCAGTAACATTCATAACATTTTAGTGCTTTATGAATTCTAGCTATCTTTTATTTTTTTTTAACTCTACCATGCATAAGAGATGGATGCGTCGGAGGCTGCCTATATTGATCGTCACTTTCTTCATAATTCTCTATGTTGATTTTCAATTACGCACCAGCGGCAGCCTTTCTAAACTCACTGCGGTCCACTTACCATCATCACATGGCGCCGGCGGAGCTATTCACAATCACCGGTCCATCCAGGAGGCTTCATCCCCGGGCAAGGAGGCACCAAAGCCCGCAAGCAACAGCAGTGTGAGCCGTAGGGGGAACCAGGGATATGGATATGTCACACTCACCCAGCCCAAACTGAAGCTAGACGATATCTACCTCGCTGTGAAAACT
>CM047506.1:31459361-31466861 GCA_026122265.1 Ammodytes dubius
TGGTAGCTGCTGCTGCTATCGGTGTATGAATGTGTGTGTGATTGGGTGAATGTGTACAAAACAATGTAAAGCGCTTTGGGTCTGTGAAAAACCAGGGAAAAGCGCTGTATAAGTGGAGTCCATTTACCATTTACATCAACAGCTTATGAAAACCCCACATTAAAAATCTCTGAACATTTGAATATTACTTGAAATCAATAAAAAAGGGATTTTAAATACAGAAATGTCGGCCCTCTATAAAGTATAATCATCCACATGTACTCAGTACTTGGTTTGGGCCCCTTTTTGTATGAATTCTTGCCTCAATTCCAATTCATTTTCCATGATATTCTAATAATATGAGTTTCACCTGTAAAAGAGACTATGGCTCTATGACTGTACTAGATTCCATTTAAGCCGTCCAGAGCCCTTAGGTCGTCTGGGACAGGTCTACTTACAGTCCCTAGAGTTAGGACTAAATGAGGAGAAGCAACTTTTAGTTTTTATGCACCAAATATCTGGAACAAACTCCCAGAAAACTTGAGGTCTGCTGCAACTCTCAGTTCTTTTAAATCGAGTCTGAAGACTTTTCTGTTTCCATTTTAACCTGTACTTTTTATTTTATTTGCTTCTTTTCATTCGCTTTTAAATGTTTTATAATGTGTTTTATGTATTCTAATCTTGCCCCTGTAAAGCACTTTGAATGGCCTTGTGTCTGAATTGTGCCATATAAATAAACTTGCCTTAAGTGTACCACAGTAGCAGTGATCTTAAGAGGAAGTATACATTTTGTTGCTTCTCGTTTTTTTTATTTGTCACGAGGAAAAACATTTCTGAAATAAAAGAAAAATGGAAACTTGAGGCTTTACTGTGTTAGTGAAAGAGGAAGATGCTGATACGCACGCACGCACGCACGCACGCACACCACACACACACACACACACACACACACACACACACACACACACACACACACACACACACACACACACACACACACACACACACACACACACACACACACACACACACACACACGTGTGTATAAGTTTGACACAAACTTAAAGGTATACAAAAACACACACAGATTGGCATAGCAATTCAAGAAAACGAAACACACACACACACACACACCACAAAAACAGAACTGTTTATAAGTTTTATCGATACATACTCTTACACTCATAGGTAAAAGAACACTCTAAGATAGGCATAGCAATTCAAGAAAACAAACACACACCACACACACACACACACACACACACACACACACACACACACACACACACACACACACACACCACACACACACACACACACACACACACACACACACACAACACACACACACACACACACACACAGGAAGCCGTGCAGGCAGGTTGTCTGGGCCGAGGGGAAACAGCCGCCGTGTAACAATACTGAAACGGAAGCTGATGGAACAGGAAGTGGAGGGAACAGAACAGAACCTCATCCCACACACATACACACACACACACACACACACACACACATACACACACACACACACACACACACACACACATCATACACACACCACACACACACACACACACGCACGCACCTCAGAAGCACACACACACAGACACGCTCACGCACAGGCACACACACACACACCCACACACACACACACAGACACACATTCGCTCACTCGCTCACACACACACACACACACACACACACTTCTCAGAAACACGCACGCACGCACGCACGCACGCACGCACGCACGCACACAGACACGTTCACGCACACACACACACACTTATCAGAAACACGCACGCATACACACATACACGCACACCACAGGCACCCATACACGCCTCTCAAAACACACCACACACACACACACACACACACACACACACACACACACACACACACACACACACACACACACACACACACACACACACACACACACACACACACACACACACACTAATTTACAGGGTGAAAAGTCGTTTCTCACAGCCTGACAGCGACTGTCAATAAATAGCTGAATTGTTTAGAGCCGGAGTGTTACGTCTATAAATGTCCCCCGAACAACAACTTATTTAGGTTCCTGGAACAATACAGTGCTAAAACCAAACACAATGTAACACCCCTGTTCAACTCTGGGTCCTGTCAATCATTTTCCATAAAATCCAACGTCCCCCCCCCCCCCGCCCCCCCCCCAATACATTTGTTGGGGGAAAGGTAAAAGCTCTTTGTGTTACATTTGCGTGTATGAAAAGTGCTATATAGATAATGTTTGATTGATTGAAAAGAGGTGAATATCCAACACCTCAACAGTCTGTTATCTCGAAAACACACGTATACTTTTATTTTTATTTTTTATTTTTTAAGATATTTTTTTTGGCATTTTTATGCTTTATTGACAGTGTAGAGACAGAGTTGAAATGGGGCAGAGAGGGGAGTGACATGCAGAGAACGACCGCGGGCTGGAATCGAACCCGGGTCCGCTGCTGGCCGAGGCCCATGGGGGGACGCCCTACCAACTGAGCTAAGGGCGCCCCCTTTTGAGTTTTTTACCCTTAATATTTTATGTATTTTGACGAAGTTTGGCAAAATAAAAAAAAATGCAGATCTTACTTTGGAAAATATTGTGGCATAATGTTCCTTGAAGTCCTTAAAGGTGAAGTAAGCGCTTTATTTATGTTACTTCACCGGTGGAAATATGAAGGTGTATTGAACTCTGAGATCCTATGTAGTATAAATGTGCAAACATTTTAGAAATCTGTTCATCCTAGCCTGAGAAAAGGCAGAAAGAGTGTTTTATGGTCTCACTGTCTAACCCTACATTTTACTAGTGTGACATCACACTAGTAAAAATGTAGGGTTAGGATTAACAGGACAGCTGGGCAAAGGGAAGACTGAGGAAAGACTGAGGGAAGAAAAACCTCATTCATTATATTATAATAGTGATTTTATAATGATAGAACGCTGGTTCCATATGGGTGAAGTATTCCTTTAATATAGCCTAAGTGTAAAATCGCTCTTTATTCATACAGTGATCACTTCCATAATGTGCGCTTTCATAAAGCCGATTTCTCAGTCAGCTGCACGTCACTGTCGTCATCCGGTTACGTCCTCCCCAGAGCACCATACAAAGGGTTGAAAGTTTCATTAAAGATATAGACTGAGAGCATATTGAACACATTCTGGTATAAGATGCTTGGGGGCTTTTACTGTAATGGTAGTGTGTGTTTACAAGTTTGTATCACCAGAGGTCAGTGTTGATCCATCTATGTATCTATGTATCTGTCTGTCTGTCTGTCTAGCTAACTGTCTGTCTGTCTGTCTGTCTGTCTGTCTGTCTGTCTGTCTGTCTGTCTGTCTGTCTGTCTGTCTGTCTGTCTGTCTGTCTGTCTGTCTGTCTGTCTGTCTGTCTGTCTGTCTGTCTATCTGTCTGTCTGTCTGTCTGTCTGTCTGTCTGTCTGTCTGTCTGTCTGTCTGTCTGTCTGTCTATCTGTCTGTCTGTCTGTCTGTCTATCTCTCTATCTATGGTGTTGAAGAAAAGAGTGTGATAGTTGTTGAGAGTAGTAACACTTTTCTTTAGCTCACAGTAGCTCAAAACCTTTTTTCTTCAAATCAAATTTGTTTCTTATAAAAATAAATTGATTGATTGACTGATCTGAATATGTTCTCTCCTTAACGATACGCTGTATTTAAAGATGGTGACACATTACACTTTAGCGGTGTGTGTGTGTGTGTGTGTGTGTGTGTGTCTGTATTTAAATCCCTCTCTTTCTCTCTGTGTTTCTGTCTCTAGACTTTCATCTTCACAGACGAGGAGGATGAGGACCTAACTTCAGAAGGTAAGGAGCGAGGTTAACATGGTCTATTCCTACAGTAGGATCATGTGGAACTGAAAAAGTTGTTTATTGTTGTTCTATTACCCTAGCAACTGGACTAGAGTGTGGTAACTTGAGAGGGGATATGCGACAAGACACATTTCAATGAAGCCATTGACTAATAAAGTAACTTAACTTAAAGGTGCTACGAGAAACTTTTTAAATATTTCTGAAACAGTCTTATCTTAATCTCTCTCTCTTTCTCTCCCTCTCCTCCTCCTCTCTCTCTCTCTCTCCTCTCTCTCCCTCTCTCTCTCTCCCTCCCTCTCTCCTCTCCTCCCCCTCTTTCTCTCCCTCCCTCCCCTCTCTTTCTCTCCCCTCTCTCCTCCTTCTCTCCTCTCTCTTCTCCCTCTCTCTCCTCTCTCTCTCTCTCTCTCTCTCTCTCCCTCCCTCCCTCCCTCTCTCTCTCTCTCTCTCTCCCTCCCTCCCCCCTCTCTCTCTCTCTCTCTCTCTAGGTTATAACATGGTGGTAACTAGCTGCCAGTCTGATCACAGCCAACAGGCCCTTTCCTGTAAGATGTCTGCTGAGTATGATGGCTTTATGGCCTCAGACAAGAGGTGAGAGAGACCACACACACACACACACACACACACACACACACACACACACACACACACACACCACACACGCACATACACACACACATATATAAACACACACACACACACACACACACACACACACACACAATCACGCACGCACGCAGACACACACACACACACATAAACACACACGCACACACACGCAATCATGCACGCACACACACACACACACACGCACGCACACTCACTCACTCACACACACACACACGCACTCACACACACGCAATCACGCACGCACAGACAGACAGACGCAAACACACATACACACACACACCACACACACACACACACACACACACACACACACACACACACACACACACACACACACACATATAAACACACAGACAGACAGTCAGACAGGCAGACAGGCACTTAGCACGCACACACACACCACACACACACACACACACACACACACACACACACACACACACACACACACACACACACACACACACACACACACACACACACACACACACACACACACACACACACACACACACACACACACACACACACACACACTAACAGAAGGGACTATCTGTTGCCAACGGACAATGTGTCATATTTTGGGTTTGTAGAAAAACACCAGGAGGCTCAACAGCTTGTGTTTTGCTTGTTTTGTGACTGAGGCATTCGGCTGTGTATGTGTGTGTGTGTGTGTGTGTGTGTGTGTGTGTGTGTGTGTGTGTGTGTGTGTGTGTGTGTGTGTGTGTGTGTGTATGTGTGTGTGTGTGTGTGTGTGTGTGGCTGTCAGTACCGTTATTAAGTTGGCAGCGAAAATGCCAGAGTATATCAGTTTTCTTTTCACGATATATTTACTGTAGTTTTTTTTTTTTTTTCACAACACAAACACAAGGTTTCATTCAGTGAAAACAAGTCTGTTTTCAGTTTGGTTAGGAAGGAAGGGAGCCATTTGCATGTTTGAAAAGCCATCGTGATTTTATTAAAGGAATACTTCACCCATACAGAGCCGGCGTTCTATCGTTATAAAATCGCTGTTATAATATAATGAATGAGGTTTTTCTTCTCTCAGTCTTCCCTTGGCCCAGTTGTCATTTTAATCCTAACCCTACATTTTGATGTCACACATGGTAAAATGCAGGGTTAGACAGTGAGACCATAAAACACTCTTTCTGCCTTTTCTCAGGCTTGGATGAACCGATTTCTAAAATGTTTTGCACATTTATACTTCATAGGATCTCAGAGTTCAATACACCTTCATATTCCCACCGGTGAAGTAGGTCTTTAAGGACTCTAATGTTGCAGTTAGAGTCTGTTTTGTTTTGAATGAGTCATATTTTCCATTCATACAGATGGCAGAAGTAATCAAACAGCTTGGTCATTCACAGATGCGAATAAACGGCACAAAAAAGCGAATAATTTGGAATGTGAATTTTGCCGCGGCTCACTTTAAGAAGTGACGTCCCAGAAAAATCAGACTCAGTTCTAAAAGAGAAGCACAAAGCCAAGTGTGGACAGAGAATTCTGAAATCGCTGAGATGAGAGGAAGAGCTTCCCGAAAATCTACATGGTTTTTTATGCTGTGATGTGTGTCAGGTTGCTCTATTGCCCGAAAAGTAGTAATATAGGAGATCTTTAATAACGCGCTAATTAATCGCACGAATAAAACGCGCCCGGTGTGCCCAGAGTGCAAAGGCCTTAGTACAGTGAAATCATGTAATTTTGTCTCCGTGTGGTTTTCCCTCCAGGTGGTTTTGTCATGTGGATGATGATAACTATGTGAACGTGGAGGCCCTGCTGTCCCTGCTCTCAGCCTTCCCCCAGGACGGAGACGTCTACGTGGGCAAACCCAGCCTGGACCGGCCCATCACCGGCCACGAGCTGCTGGAGGGGAACGCTACGGTACATGTAGCACAGTGTTTATTTAATTTACACATTACCATTCACACACACACATTCATTCATACACCGATAGCAGGCTACTATCGACATTCACACGAGGCAAGGTGGGTGAAGTGTCTTGCCCAAGGACACAACAACCATGACACAAGTGGCAGGGCGGGGATCGAACCTCCAACCCTTTGATCATCAGCCGACCCGCTCTACCAACTGAGCCACAGTCGCCCCATATATCAAAATCCCATTGCGATCATTTTAAAGCCTTCGCCCACATTCTTCGTTAAGGAAAAAAAACCCTTTATGAAAATACATCAAAAGGTTTATTATAGAGGCATTTAAAGGTGCAGTGTGTAATATGACATCATCTAGAAAGTTCTAGAAAGTTCTAGAATGCAACGCTCCCTGGGTAACCCCAACCCTTTTGAATAATAACAGAAGCTACAGTGGCCTTCAAGGACAAGAACAATTCAAAATTTTAAACAATGCACCTGATGACATTCCAACTATGACACTTTCAAGATGGCGGCACTAGGCCTTGGTCCAAAATATGCAGAAATATGGACATATATGAGACCCTTTCTAAGGGAAAAAAATAATAATTCAAAAAATGTTTTCAGCTATTATGTACTAAATTAAATGTACTTATGGATATCATAATTACTTTCTACAAAATCTGCTAGGAAATAAAACCCAAAATTCTACACACTGCAGGTTTAAAGGAGCATAACCAAGCGATAACTCTAGGCTTAGTGTGAGGTGTTACATGGTCCTATACCTGTCACATCGGGCCTAATTAATCATCACATCTGAAAACGTTATAATGGGGTTCAAAGGTCCAGGGACATTTTGAGAAACATTCTCTTAACCTTTACAGTTGATGAGCGGTTAGAATATGTGCAGGACTGAATGTGTTGCTCTTTAAAGGAAGAGTGTGACCTCCATAGTGCATAGTGAAACAGGTCTTTGCACACACACACACACGCACACACACAGAGAAAATATGAGAGGAGGAATCATTTTTTTAATTTTAAAATGTAAAGAAATGCAGCTATTCTACAATCTATACTTTTTCCACAACCATACTTAAACTCTCATCATTCAACCTCACACAGATAGATGGATGGATGGATGGATGGATGGATAGATAGATAGATAGATAGATAGATAGATAGAT
>CM047506.1:31479361-31481861 GCA_026122265.1 Ammodytes dubius
AGGCCTATAGTGCCGCCATCTTGAAAGTGTCATAGTTGGAATGTCATCAGGTGCATTGTTTAAAATTTAGAATTGTTCTTGTCCTTTAAGGCCACTGTAGCTTCTGTTATTATTCGAAAGGGTTGGGGTTACCCAGGGAGCGTTGCATTCTAGAACTTTCTTGATGATGTCATATTAAACACTGCACCTTTAAAGGGACTCTTACCAATCCTGCAATTGAGAATTACTGTTACGGTGTGGCAGACAGGCAGGCAAGCAGGACCCAAATGCAAGACGTCGTAGCAAAGAATAATTTATTAAGCTCAAAAAGGTAACAAAAAAGGTCAACAGGCAAAAAGCTCGGGAACAAAAGTAACACAGGGAACAGAGAGAACACACAGGACAAGGACTCACAGACACGACATAATGCACAGACAAGGAACAAAGGAACACAAGGAGTATATATACCAGACATAACGAGACACAGGTGAAACACATCAGGGAAGGGAACAGCAATCAACAAGAGGGAAGCTAGACAGGACATGGGGAGGAACAAGACAGACGTACCAAAATAAAACAGGAAACCACAAAAACCAAGACAGGACAAGACGGACCATGACAATTACAGCACTATCATACCATCCCGCCTCCCTCCAATGTCGGCCAATCAAATCGTTCGGTCCGAATAATTGGTTGAAGTTTTCACAAAATATTATGAGATTGAAATCATTGTTTGTTTTTACTCCTGGTGGGTCTGTCTTGCATTTTAGAGTGTCATTACTTTATTAATACCATTTTAACCTAATCCAAAAAAAGTGTAAAAATGCATCAAAGGTAAGGGTAGCTTTAAACAAGAAAATATATAATATAATAGTAGAGTAAAAAAGTATTCTGGACTGACCGCCTGCTTTTTTTTAAAGATAATTTTTTTGGGCATTTTCAAGCTTTATTAGACAGTACAGAGTTGAAATGGGGAGACAGAGAGAGAGAGAGAGAGAGAGAGAGAGAGAGAGAGAGAGAGAGAGAGAGAGAGAGAGAGAGAAGAGAGAGAGAGAAGGGAGAGAGGGGGGTGACCTGCAGTAAAGGTCCACGGGTCGGATTTGAACCCACGACCACTGCAACGAAGGCCGGAGCCGATATGATACACGCTCTATCCACTACACCACCGGAGCGCCCCCACTGCCTGTTTTTTTGTTAAAATAATACCAAATATACATGCAATGTGCTTTATCAAACGGTTTGTTCCCCGGACATTACTGATAAATAACGGCCCGTAGAATGCCATGATCTACCAATGAGAACACAGCATGTATAAGTGCTGTGCAATACACATGGAGAATGACATGTTCACAATGTTACTAAGATTGTATTGAATTTGAATTTGAATTTTTTATTTTATTTCAGACATATCAAAAACAATACAAAACAAAATGAAAAGCATAAAAATACAATAAACAAAATGTATGTTTGAATGACTTCACAAAAATAAAAAAAATAAAAACAAATGATCTGTATTGATGTGATATGCCTGAAAAGGACCAGGAAGAAGTATACACTTATTTAATCCTACCCCTTTTCCATAGTGAAAAAAATTAAAATATTTATTATATTCGCTTCTTGTAATCCATATAATCTCTATACAATCTATCTATACAATTGGCGATACTATATTTGACATTTGCATCTATACATACATACAACTTAATATACTATGATGTTTTAAGATTGTAATGTTTAGTAAATCCTTGTGCCTCTCAGTAATCCCACATCTCTTCTTGTGTTGTGCAGGTTTAAGACGGTCCACTGTCTGCTGTATCCCTTCACCAGCTGGTGTCCCTGAACGCACCATACAACTTCACACTGGTCCCTGAATGCATCACAGGAGAACACAACTTCACAACACACTTTTTTTTGTTTTGTTTTTTTAACCTTTATTTCTACAGGTAAATCCCATTGAGACCGAAGACTCTTTTACAAGGGAGACCTGTTTTCCTTTCCCACGTTACCATTCACACACACATTCATACACCGATAGCAGCAGGCTAACTATCGACATTCACACGAGGCAAGGTGGGTGAAGTGTCTTGCCCAAGGACACAACAACTATGACACAGGTGGCAGGGCGGGGATCGAACCTCCAACCCTTTGATCATCAGCCGACCCGCTCTACCACCTGAGCCACAGTCGCCCTTCAGTGTCCTTGAAGGCATCACAGGAGAACACAACTGCACAACACACTTGTGTCCCTGAACGCACCATACAACTTCACAACACACACGTGGGACTAACACTGCTCAATACTGCTGGATGAAACACTGGAATCCTGGGTGTTGTGTGTTGTGTGCACGGATGGATTACATTTTTTAATTTTTACGATTTTTACGACACACACACGCACACACACACACACACACACACACACACACACACACACACACACACACACACACACACACACACACACACACACACACACACACACACACACACACACACACACACACACACACACACACACACA
>CM047506.1:31501861-31514361 GCA_026122265.1 Ammodytes dubius
GAGCATATTGTAACAATATATCAATAATACGGATTACATGATCATTTTGGTCTCAATATCTCAATTCAATATCATTAGATATCCACTTGACACGAAAAAAAAACAAGCGTAACAATATGTTTGATGTTAGACCACATGAATTACAGTTATGTGGATTTAATTTCTTTTACATCATGTCAACCCCCCCCCCCACCTTCTTACAATTCAATACATAGACTTACCATCATCAGCAGTGTTTCCCTCGTGCATGTTCTCGTCATCTTCACTGTCAAAGAAAGCTTTTCTGTAGAAATTACACAAAGTTCAATTTACTTTTTTACTCAAACAAAAAGGAATAGATGGCAAATACAGAAAAACAAAATGACATACCATCTGGGTCAATCTCAACTTCATCCAAAGTTTTCCCATGAAACTCAGCCACTCTACCCTGCTCAAGAGCCATCAGGAGTTTGCTATTTTAGCAAGCTGCAAGGTCTTCTCAGGCAGCCGGTAATACTCTCTGTGGACTCTGATGTCATGACCGAGAAAATTGGCCAACTGGTCCATTTCTGTATTTGTCATGTTTTAGTACTGTTGACAAGGTTTGCTGCATGCTTTCGGAGCTTGGTTGATGTCAGTGTCCTGGGACACGCCGCACCACATTGCTTTGCAAAGGCACGGAAGCAATCTGACCCTCGGAAGTGTGTCATGGCCCCTGTCGCGCAAACATGTAGTTGTTATCTTTCAGAACCCTGCAAGCTTCTCTCTGTGACACAAGGAGTTCTATGCCACTCAGCATTTTAGGAGTGAGAAGAATGGGGACTGGCCGTACCACGTTTTCCCCTGACAACAATCCTAGTGAAGTGTCTGCAGAGTTTTTTCTCCACTTCGGAGAGTGCCCAGTCTAGATCATCGTTTGGAACAGAAGTGTCCCGAGAAAGAAAAGAAGATATGGGCATGCATGCCACCTCTCCCTCTCTAACGCCGATTTAAAGAGGATGAGCTGGACAAGACAAACCTTTGTCAGCTCCTTCCAGACTTTTGCAGAGGGACTCTCAGAGAGGAATTTGTACCATTTGTCTTGCTCATGAGTGAGAATACGTGCAGTTTTTGGACATCTTTGGTGAAGGGCATGACACTGGGCATATTCCACTTTGCTTCCGTGATGTTCCTCAATGCTGCAGCTGAGATCAACTCATGCCACTTTTGTTGATGGACAGCTTCAAAATTGCTGGCATCCTTCGCAAGCTTTTCGTTGTTGGAGATTAAAGCCTTGGCTTTTAAGAGTTTGCTTATTTTAACTAAGGAGTGCCCAAGTTTATTTGCTAGTGATGGAATCAAGAACCTGCAAGATTCACTCTCATACCCGCATGTGAACTTGACAGCTTTAACAGTCTCCATGTACTTTTCTGGATTAATGAGCTCTTCCATATTTTTCAAGGAGGTCACTCTCCTGGCACCTTGAAGCAACCTCCCAATTCTCGCATCTTCTCTCGCACGTGAGCTTTATTCTTTGCTGATGTTCCTCTTTTAAATTTAACAAGTGCTGCCCGAAATCAATAATGACTGGGTCATTTTTTATTATGCATGAGATCGGGTCAGGATTCATCGAAGTAATTATTCTCCACAACTGTTGACTTGTGGCTGCCGGTACGGGCCCTGTGTATTCACACATGGACTGTACACGGTTTTGTCCTGGTTTGGGGGCAACTGATCCAGGTTTGAGTCGGCAGTTACGCATGTGTCGCCACAGAACTTTGCGTAAATAAAGTCCTTGACAGTATGCACAGTGCATGAAGTCTTTTCCCTGTGCCACATTAGGAGGACGCTTGAATGGCACTAATTCTCCCTTTCCTGACTGCATAACAGATGCAATGTAAGCATAGTTTCCTTTGTTCCTAATATAATCTAGGTGTCTTTTTCTGCACTTTGAGCCCTTTGGAAAGCTGAGAGCACGAGCCACATCAGATTTGTCTTCATGTGCATGTTCTAAATGCCTTGCCATCTTAGCGTAAGGCTTTAGAACAATATAGGCAATAATGTCTTTTGTCATACACTCTTTTCACACCCATGTTTTTGCATGGACCAACAATTATGGTGCCTACTCGTTGACTTAAAACTGGGTTCTTCATCTGCTCCACCGGAATGGGGTTCTTCGGGCTCCACTGGAACAGGGTTCTTCTGCTTCAGTGGAACAGGGTTCCTCTTCTGCTCTGGCTTTAGATGTACAGCTCTGTCTGTCAAATCTCATGTTGTCTGGTGTTGTAGAGTCACAGATAGGCATTGCGGATTTGTCATCAAAATAAAGAATGTTTTGTCAGAGAGGTTGATTTGCATTTGATTCTAGCCTCATTGTCAGTATCACTTTGGAGGTGGTATCAGGGATGTAATCATCTCCACTTGATGGTGTAGAATAATAAAGTTCATCTGAATTGTAAAGATCGATGTCTTTCATCTGAAAAAATAGATCAGAGCAAAAACAAAAATCAGAGATAAGAGCAAAAAACCAAAACCCTGGGTTAGGGTCAACAAAAACAACTGTAAAAAAAACAACTAATTTTTTAACATATTTTAGTTTTCCCCAGCATGATGAATAAACTTACAATGACACTTTTAGTCCGCCTCAGTCTTGGTATGACAACCTCAAATGTGTCATTGTCACTGTCTGAGAATGTCATAGCCTATAAATAGAAAGTAAAAAAATATTATGTAAACATTTACCATCAAACAATATTTAACCACGCTTTGTGGCAAAAAAAATGTAATGTGGGGACATCATAAATGTCCAGAATAAGAGTTATAGCAAAGCAAGATAACAATCCCTGTGATACATGAAACTAGCCCTGAAACATCCTGCTAACATTAAGGTTCTGAATGAAGGATGTGAAATTGCCTGCTTTACATGAGCACAAATACTTAATCATGAAAATCAATGTCCAGTGTAAGTGAAAAATTAAAAAGTCGTGGGACATGAAGATACCTGTTGGGTGTTACTTGGACCGGCAGCATCCTCCATCTGACTCACAGACGGGATAGGGAAGGGTCCTCAACAGCCAAGTTACTGTTCTCAGTGGTGGTCATCTGGAAAAAAATCAGTAAAAATGATTCAGAATATAAGAATTAATTTGCCAATCTCAAGCACCAATATTGAGGAGAGAACATCTTCACCGTAAAACATTATTTTTCTATCTTGCCCATCTCTGTTCTCACACATCTTAAAATCAAACAGGCATTTTGGGGACATTTTTTACACAAAGTTTCAGTTCCTCATGGGGACCAAACATCCAGCCCTCTGATCTTCCAAACAGAGTTGTACCCCACTCTTACACACTTACACATTTCTGTGTAAAGGTGTGATGTGGGGACACCGTAAGTGTGCAGAATAGAGTGATAACTAAACAAGATAATAATCCCTGTGATACATGAAAACCGGCCTGAAATATCCTGCTAACATTAAGCATCTGAAATCAGGATGTGAAATTGCCTGCTGTTCATCACCACAATACTTAATCATGAATATTGATGTCTGTCATCATAAATGCTCAGATATAAGTGAAAAATTAAAAAGTCGTGGACATGAAGATACCTGTTGGGTGTTACTTGGACCGGCAGCATCCTCCATCTGACTCACAGACGGGATAGGGAAGGGTCCTCAACAGCCAAGTTACTGATCTCAGTGGTGGTCATCTGGAAAAAAATCAGTAAAATGATTCAGAATATAAGAATTAGTTTGCCAATCTCAAGCACCAATAATCAGAGAGAACATCTTCACCGTAAACATTATTTTCAATCTTGCCCATCTCTGTTCCACACATCTTAAAAATCAAACAGGCATTTTGGGGACATTTCTTTTACACAAAGTTTCAGTTCCTCATGGGGACCAAACATCCAGCCCTCTGATCTTCCAAACAGAGTTGTACCCCACTCTTACACACTTACACATTTCTGTGTAAAGGTGTGATGTGGGGACACCGTAAGTGTGCAGAATAGAGTGATAACTAAACAAGATAATAATCCCTGTGATACATGAAACCGGCCTGAAATATCCTGCTAACATTAAGCATCTGAATGCAGGATGTGAAATTGCCTGCTGTTCATCACCACAATACTTAATCATGAATATTGATGTCTGTCATCATAAATGCTCAGATATAAGTGAAAAATTAAAAAGTCGTGGACATGAAGATACCTGTTGGGTGTTACTTGGACCGGCAGCATCCTCCATCTGACTCACAGACGGGATAGGGAAGGGTCCTCAACAGCCAAGTTACTGTTCTCAGTGGTGGTCATCTGGAAAAAAATCAGTAAAATGATTCAGAAATATAAGAATTAATTTGCCAATCTCAAGCACCAATAATCAGAGAGAACATCTTCACCGTAAACATTATTTTCTATCTTGCCAATCTCTGTTCTCACACATCTTAAAATCAAACAGAGCATTTTGGGGACATTTTCTTTACACAAAGTTTCAGTTCCTCATGGGGACCAAACATCCAGCCCTCTGATCTTCCAAACAGAGTTGTACCCCACTCTTACACACTTACACATTTCTGTGTAAAGGTGTGATGTGGGGACACCGTAAGTGTGCAGAATAGAGTGATAACTAAACAAGATATAATCCCTGTGATACATGAAACCGGCCTGAAATATCCTGCTAACATTAAGCATCTGAATGCAGGATGTGAAATTGCCTGCTGTTCATCACCACAATACTTAATCATGAATATGATGTCTGTCATCATAAATGCTCAGGATATAAGTGAAAAATTAAAAAGTTTGTGGACATGAAGATACCCTGTTGGGTGTTACTTGGACCGGGCAGCATCCTCCATCTGACTCACAGAACGGGGATAGGGAAGGGTCCTCAACAGCCAAGTTACTGTTCTCAGTGGTGGTCATCTGGAAGAAAATCAGTAAAATGATTCAGAATATAATAATTAATTTGCCAATCTCAAGCACCAATAATCAGAGAGAACATCTTCAACCGTAAACATTATTTTCAATCTTGCCCATCTCTGTTCTCACACATCTTAAAATACAAACAGGCATTTTGGGGACATTTCTTTACACAAAGTTTCAGTTCCTCATGGGGACCAAACATCCAGCCCTCTGATCTTCCAAAACAGAGTTGTACCCCACTCTTACACACTTACACATTTCTGTGTAAAGGTGTGATGTGGGGACACCGTAAGTGTGCAGAATAGAGTGATAACTAAACAAGATAATAATCCCTGGTGATACATGAAAACCGGCCTGAATATATCCTGCTAACATTAAGCATCTGAATGCAGGATGTGAAATTGCCTGCTGTTCATCACCACAATACTTAATCATGAATATTGATGTCTGTCATCATAAAATGCTCAGATATAAGTGAAAAATTAAAAAAAAGTTGTGGACATGAAGATACCTGTTGGGTGTTACTTGGACCGGCAAAAAAAAAAAAAAAAAAAAAAAAAAAAAAAAAAAAAAAAAAAAAAAAAAAAAAAAAAAAAAAAAAAAAAAAAAAAAAAAAAAAAAAAAAAAAAAAAAAAAAAAAAAAAAAAAAAAAAAAAAAAAAAAAAAAAAAAAAAAAAAAAAAAAAAAAAAAAAAAAAAAATACTTGGACCGGCAGCATCCTCCATCTGACTCACAGACGGGGATAGGGAAGGGTCCTCAACAGCCAAGTTACTGTTCTCAGTGGTGGTCATCTGGAAAAAAATCAGTAAAATGATTCAGAAAATAAGAATTAATTTGCCAATCTCAAGCACCAATAATCAGAGAGAACATCTTCACCGTAAACATTATTTTCTATCTTGCCAATCTCTGTTCTCACACATCTTAAAATCAAACAGGCATTTTGGGGACATTTTCTTTACACAAAGTTTCAGTTCCTCATGGGGACCAAACATCCAGCCCTCTGATCTTCCAAACAGAGTTGTACCCCACTCTTACACACTTACACATTTCTGTGTAAAGGTGTGATGTGGGGACACCGTAAGTGTGCAGAATAGAGTGATAACTAAACAAGATAATAATCCCTGTGATACATGAAACCGGCCTGAAATATCCTGCTAACATTAAGCATCTGAATGCAGGATGTGAAATTGCCTGCTGTTCATCACCACAATACTTAATCATGAATATTGATGTCTGTCATCATAAATGCTCAGATATAAGTGAAAAATTAAAAAGTTGTGGACATGAAGATACCTGTTGGTGTTACTTGGACCGGCAGCATCCTCCATCTGACTCACAGACGGGATAGGGAAGGGTCCTCAACAGCCAAGTTACTGTTCTCAGTGGTGGTCATCTGGAAGAAAATCAGTAAAATGATTCAGAATATAAGAATTAATTTGCCAATCTCAAGCACCAATAATCAGAGAGAACATCTTCACCGTAAACATTATTTTCTATCTTGCCAATCTCTGTTCTCACACATCTTAAAATCAAACAGGCATTTTGGGGACATTTCTTTACACAAAGTTTCAGTTCCTCATGGGGACCAAACATCCAGCCCCTGATCTTCCAAACAGAGTTGTACCCCACTCTTACACACTTACACATTTCTGTGTAAAGGTGTGATGTGGGGACACCGTAAGTGTGCAGAATAGAGTGATAACTAAACAAGATAATAATCCCTGTGATACATGAAACCGGCTTGAAATATCCTGCTAACATTAAGCATCTGAATGCAGGATGTGAAATTGCCTGCTGTTCATCACCACAATACTTAATCATGAATATTGATGTCTGTCATCATAAATGCTCAGATATAAGTGAAAAATTAAAAAGTTGTGGACATGAAGATACCTGTTGGGTGTTACTTGGACCGGCAGCATCCTCCATCTGACTCACAGACAGGGATAGGGAAGGGTCCTCAACAGCCAAGTTACTGTTCTCAGTGGTGGTCATCTGGAAAAAAATCAGTAAAATGATTCAGAATATAAGAATTAATTTGCCAATCTCAAGCACCAATAATCAGAGAGAACATCTTCACCGTAAACATTATTTTCTATCTTGCCCATCTCTGTTCTCACACATCTTAAAATCAAACAGGCATTTTGGGGTCATTTCTTTACACAAAGTTTCAGTTCCTCATGGGGACCAAACATCCAGCCCTCTGATCTTCCAAACAGAGTTGTACCCCACTCTTACACACTTACACATTTCTGTGTAAAGGTGTGATGTGGGGACACCGTAAGTGTGCAGAATAGAGTGATAACTAAACAAGATAAATAATCCCTGTGATACATGAAACCAGCCTGAAATATCCTGCTAACATTAAGCATCATATATTGAGTCTGTCATCATAAATGCTCAGATATAAGTGAAAACTGATATCTGAGCATACCTGTTGGGTGTTGTTTGGACCAGCAGCATCCTCCATCTGACTCACAGACGGGGAAGGACTCAGAGGAGAAGAGGGATGAGAGTCATCCAAACATATTTCTTTAGCTGTATTGCTAGCCATCTGTAAACACATAAATATGACTATTTTAGACAGTATTTTAGATACCAATACACCATTCATCAGTCTGCAGTAACTTTCACAGCATTTGAATTAAATGAATTAAAACCTGCTCACAGGTCAAGTTTTTGAAAATAAATCAATCATATGAGATGCATACAAACATACTGAAAAACATCAACATCTTTTTTTTTAAATACTATGCAATGATAACAAAAATGCGATAAATTAGATTCGTAATAATTTTGCCAATAGGATTCCACTATTGAGATTGTATTCAATTTGATTGAAAGTTACTTCCACAAAGTGTAGTGGGTAACATACTTGTGTTCTCCATGGACAGTCTTCACTTCCATAATCATAGGTTATTTCTTCTCCCTCTTGAATGTCATCCACAGCAAACAAACAGAGGTGTGGCTTTCCATCTACATCAATCCTTTTCATCTTACAATTTGGCCTCCTGTGTTCATCATTCACTAGCCGCCCAAATGACTCATCTTCTCTTGAGGCATCAATGCTTCAAAAAAGATGGGAAAAGGAAAACCATCAGATCATAGTACCATTCATGATAGTCTTATTTGATCTATTGTTTTTTAGAATAGCTGGAAAATGACTTACCACCATGTTTTCCCCTCTCCACTTGAATACAAACATGAACGCAGCACATGATGGGTGGTAAACGCTTCTTCTGCGCTCATAGTCTACATCATTTATCATAGTCCCCCTGTACTCAGCAACAAATAGTCCTTTGCTGATTGTACCCTTTGCAAATACACCACGTCCTGCAGAAGGAAGCAACAATATTTTCAACAAAACATGTAAAACCATCCATTCTGCCATTATCATTAGGTCCAGTGTAATACGTAATATGTAATACGTAAAACTCAACTTGCAGAAAATAGATGACACTTAAAAAAAGACATTCTATCGAAAAACTGCAGACATGAAACATCAGCAACTCTAATCAGCAATCTTACGTGGAAAATGCCAAGAGTCCATAGGCACCACATAGACAATGAACATTAGCATTGCATTCAATGCATATCTTTTAATAATTGTACTGTTTTTATGCACAGTATATTGTGTATCATGTAATTATTATTACAACATATCACATCAGACCACCCCTTACCTTTCACTGCATTGATGTACTTCACACACAATTTGTGTATTTTGTCAGTCTTTGAATTCACATGACAAATGGCATCCTGCAGGGGGCTGACCCTTCGTGGCATTTCAAACTTAAGAGAAAGAAAAATAGTCTTAATTATAATCAGTCAGAATTCTTAAAATATTACACACATCATCAAACACATGCCCTACATGTATCAGATTATCTCTGCTCCATCACACCTGATTCTCAGTTAACAAAAGGAGGTATTTTATAATAAGAAATCCAAAAAGAGGTCCCATTACTGTTTTCACCACTTCACCCACGTCACAGTCAGAGAAAGTGTCTTTCCTCCAATCAAACCCCACCTGTACCTGATTACCTCCCTGATGAGCTCATTCCCATTCCTTAATTACCATTACACTGGAAGTTACCAAAAATGAAACAACTAAACACAAAAAGCGAATGTCAAAACAAATATTTAAGCGTGGCTCCTACAGATATTCTTACAAAAAGTATTAAGGCTTGAGATTTAGTCCTTTACTATGCCAAAAACCCCTCAAACTGAGATACATGAAACTATATTCTGAAATCCCAACAAAAATACAAGGCTACACTAAGATCATAACTTAGCTCAATTAGATCTAATTACCTATAATTAGGTAATTAGAACTAACTTTTTTGTTCATGCATACAAATTAGCTTACCCTGTGTTTTATTTTTGCTCCATTTTCTTTGCCTGGCATCCTTGCTAGCTCTTGCTGGCATCTTCTGATGGTTCTTCTCAAATTGTGGATTACGACATGTTACACATTATTGATGAAAACATCCTCCCATTTGGGGACCAGGAAGTGGGCGTGGTGTATGTTAATGTGTGTGTAAAGCAGTGAATGCAATAGCAGCTAAAACCATGTAGGTGGCGCTCGTGAACACCACTTACACACACACAATGATCAAAAATCATGACTTTTGGGCCGATGCTAAAAACTTTAGAGACACATGTAGAGCACCTCCTGATTGCATTGCAACTGTTTCCCTTATGGGGACCTGCTTTTTGGTCCCCATACCGCAACTGGTCCCCATGACGTGACTGTGTATACAGATTTTTGTCCCCATGAAACACAAAAAACCAGTGCACACACACACACACACACACACACACACACACACACACACACACACACACACACACACACACACACACACACACACACACACACACACACACACACACACACACACACACACACACACACACACACACACACACTGTAGGCAGATCATGAAGCATTAAATAACATTGCACAGTGTACTATGTCCTTTGGGGAAGAATAAACAAAGCAAACAGATTCACAGAGTAAATATAGACAGACGACACTATGGGTATCAGGAGATCGGTTATTAGAGACAGTAAAACACAAGGTACATAACAACAGCCCTGGTAAAACTAAACACACAAGATACACTGTCTGCAATGAGTGGGGCTGTCAGATGATTAACTATCATAACACCGTGATTAATTGTTGAATTTCCACAGTAAATTGTAATTAATTTATTTTACCAACTGAGCTAAGGGCGCCCACATACATTTATTTTTTTATTATATTTTGCATTTAATTTTTTTAAAGATCATATTTACTCAATCTAAAAAAAGCATAATACTGTCTAATGAGTAGGGCTGTCAAATGATAGTTTCTAAAAATAGTGATAAGCTCCTGAAAAAAAAATTCAGTTTTATTATACTGACTCTGTAGCAACGGTGTGTCACCCTTTGAGTCAAACAAATACAAAGCAAAAAAAAAAAAAACTATACAAACACAATATACAATGTAAGTAAGTAAACTTTATTTATATAGCGCCCCTCGCAGACCAGGGTCACAAAGCGCTACACAATGGGAAGCAACAACAGATTAAAAATATACATACATTTTAAAAGGCCAAGACAATACAGTGATAAAACATAGCAGCCCCAAGAAAAAACTAGGCAAAAGCCTGCACAAATAAATAGGTTTTTAGTTGACGTTTGAATGCGTCAACAGACTCTATTGAACGCAGAGAGATGGGCAGATCGTTCCAGAGCTTGGGAGCAACAGCCTGGAAGGATCGGTCACCTCTGGTCCGCAAACGAGTGCGTGGAACCATTAGCAGTTTCTGCTCCACAGACCTCAGAGCCCGAGCAGGGGTGTAAGGCTGAATCAGATCACTGAGATAGGATGGAGCCAATGCAAAAATACATCAAATACACAACAAGCTGATGAAGAGACAACACCATTGAAACATTTAGACAGTGATGTAGAATGGCTGATATTAAAATGAAATGAGTAAAAGTACAATATTAAAACAGTTACAGGTAGAGTTTGGCAAAACAGTCAAAGGCTAAAGGGCAACTGTGTGCTGGACATAATTCCCAGTGAATGATAAATAATATAACTCTCTCACACACACACACACACACACACAACACACACACAACACACACACACACACACACACACACACACACACACACACACACACACACACACACACACACACACACACACACACACACACACACACACACACACACACACACACACACACACACACACTTTCTGCTTAGTTCCTGCTGGATTGTATGTGATGCATTTCCGTTGGCATCACTATGGTAAAAGGTTTTGTATATTATTTTATTTTATATTTTATATTTATAAGCCACTCAGATATTCTGATTCATGGAATATAATGCAGAGGGCTTTTTACAGGGCTGAGGTCGGGCTATAGTGCCGGCTAGCCTGAAGAGAAATGCATAGAAATGTATAGAATAGATTAAAGCTGACATGTGATTTGAGCAAAGGTAGCGCAATGGAAAAGTCAGGGTTGAGAAGGTTACTCACTTAGTTTTTTTTTTTTTTTTTAACCTTTGTTTCTACAGGTAAATCCCATTGAGACCGAAGACTCTTTTTCAAGGGAGACCTGTTCCCATTCCCAAACACATTCATACACCGATAGCAGGCTAACTATCGACATTCACACAAGGCAAGGTGGGTGAAGTGTCTTGCCCAAGGACACAACAACCATGACAAAAGTGGCAGGGTGGGGATCGAACCTCCAACCCTTTGATCATCGGCCGACCCGCTCTACCACCTGAGCCACAGTCACTTCGTTTTTTTTCCGATGTTTCTACATTCTCAGATATGACAAATTCTAGTCGACAGTTTCGGCCCATTGTAATATTGACTTTTTTATTTCCCCAAGCAATAGTTGATCGCAAAAAAAAATTATTCTTAAACCTGCAGTGTGTAGAATTTTGGGTTTTATTTCCAAGCAGATTTTGTAGAAAATAATTATAATATCCATAAGTACGTTTAATATAGTGCATAATAGCTGAACATTTTTTTTTAATTATTTATTTTTCCCTTAGAAAGGGTCTCATATATGTCCATATTTCTGCATATTTTGGACCAAGGCCTAGTGCCGCCATCTTGAATGTCATAGTTGGAATGTCATAAGATAAGATAAGATAAGATAAGATAGTCTTTATTGTCACTGTACAGTCACCCATACAACGAAATTGGGATTGCCAACTGAAGGTGCATTATTACACACAGAAAAAACAGACAAGCAATTTAAGATAAAAACAGTATAAAAACAAGACACATAAATAACACAGGAAACAAGACAAGGACAGGCATGTCATAATAAATAAATCTAAAAAGCAGAAAGCATATTGCACTTGTGTAAGTGAGGTAGCCTATGTTTATGTCTGTTTAATGTGTTTATGTTTTTTGAGTGTTCAGTGTCCTAATTGCCCAAGGGAAGAAGCTGTTTGCCAGTCTGTTGGTTCTGCTCTTCAGGCTCCTGTACCTCCTACCAGAGGGCAGTAGGCTGAGCAGGTGGTGGCTGGGATGGAGGTGGTCACGGATGATCTTCTTTGCTCTCGAGAGGCATCTAGAGCTGGCGATGTCATCTAAGGAGGGC
>CM047506.1:31521861-31524361 GCA_026122265.1 Ammodytes dubius
AGCCAATATGGTACACGCTCTATCCACTACACCACCAGAGCGCCCTGACACTGCACATTCTTGCTATGAAGGGTCATAGTGACATTGACAAGCCTTCATTATCATAATCATTATTATCATTATTAGTATTGTGTGTGACAGTACTTTAATCCGACAGTAGCTCAAAATAAAGTACTTAACTGTGTCAATCAGCGAGAGAAAATATAGGGAATGTGGAGTGTGTGTGTGTGTGTGTGTCTCTGTGTGTGTGTGTGTGTGTCTCTCTCTCTGTATGTGTGTGTGTGAGTGTCTCTCTGTATGTGTGTGTGTGAGTGTCTCTCTGTATGTGTGTGCGTGTGTGTGTGTTTGTGTGTTTGTGTGTGTGTGTGTGTGTGTGTGTTACTGGACCTTAAGACTTCATTTACCTGCCATATGATATGATGATGGAAATTAATGTCATATGTAATAATAGAGAGATACTTCGTACCACACTTCTGTAGCCTATGACTGACATAATATGAGGGATGTGATTTATTCCCTCACACACACACACACACACGCGCACACACACACACACACACAGACGGACAGACGCACAAACACAAAGACAGACACACACACACACACACACACACACACAAACACAGTGAAACATTAGCCGTCAACTGTCAAAGCACACCTAGCAATTAACGTTAAAATAATTTCAATACTCACTGTGTAAGTAAGCGAAAGTCCTCAAGCCTTGTGCTAAATATAGAACCATTAATGATAGATAGATAGATAGATAGATAGATAGATAGATAGATAGATAGACAGTCCTCAAGCCTTGTGTTAAATATAGAACCATTAATGCAGAATAAAGCAGATCAGCGTCACACGTTGTTGAGTGTGTGTAAGAGTTCTTCACTTTATAAAGCATCTCTGAAGGCCACCAGAACACACACACACACACACACACACACACACACACAGAGAAAGAGACACACACACACACACACACACACACACACACACAAACTCTCTCTCTTTCTCACACACACACACACACACACACACACACACACACACACACACACACACACACACAGTGTTAATAGGGCCTGAGGGTAGCTGATGATACAGCTCCGGTGAAAGCATATAAACGTTTCACTACACAGTTGAGCAGAATGAGAAAGGTGAAGAGCTGTGCTGAAAATAGACAGTGGTGTAAGAGGGTGAATGCATTCAGAAATTATAATTATTTAAAATAGTTTTTCAACAATATTTTTTATTAGATATAAACTGAGAGCTGCAATGGGTAACTTTCTAGCTGTTACGGTGACGACAGGCAGACAGGCAAGCAGGACCCAAATGCAGAAAGTTTCAAGTGAGGCTAATTTATTGTCCAAAAAAAACACAAAAACTCCAGAACCGCAAACAGGCCCATGGAACATACAGGGACAGACTCACCAACAGGTACAATGCTCGGACAGGGAACAAAGAAACACAGGGAGTTATATACACACACACACACACACACACACACACACACACACACACAAGACAGGGTAGACAACGAGGGACAGGTGAAACACATTAGGGAGGGAGCAGTAATCAAACAAGAGGGAAACTTGACAGGACATTGGGAGGAACAAGACAGACATACCAAAATAAAACAGGAAACACCAAAACAAGACAAGACAAAGACAGACCATGACACTAGCATCAATATACAGTAAAGCAAATGTATTGAAATCTTTCTCTGAGGTTTATTTTTACTACCAAAGTGTATGTGTTGAGATACCTCAAATAAAAGCTGTTAATATACATATAGTAATATGAGTTTTAAACCTGCAGTGAGCAGAATTGTGGGTTTTATTTCCTAGCAGATTTTGTAGAAAGTAATTATAATATTCATAAGTACATTTAATTCAATGCATAATAGCTGAACATTTTTTTTTTAATTATTTATTTTTCCCTTAGAAAGGGTCTCATATATGTCCATATTTCTGCATATTTTGGACCAAGGCCTAGTGCCGCCATCTTGAAAGTGTCATAGTTGGAATGTCATCAGGTGCATTGTTTAAAATGTAGAATTGTTCTTTGTCCTTGAAGGCCACTGTAGCTTCTGTTATTATTCAAAAGGGTTGGGGTTACCCAGGGAGTGTTGCATTCTAGAACTTTGTAGAACTTTCTTGATGATGTCATATTACACACTGCACCTTTAAATTGAAATTTGAAATGTGCAGTGTGATGAACTATGTGCATATACAGTCAACTGTTACCTAGCATCAACTCTTCTTGAGCTCAACCTCTTTGCTAAGGTTTTTCTTCCGATTACACACACAAACTCTAGCGGACTCCCTCCCTGTAAAGGCCTTTGCACACACCGGGCGCGACGCGAATAAACGGCACGTAAAAGCGAATGTTTTGAAATGTGAATTTTGTCGCGTCTCACTTTAGAAGCGACGTCCCAGAAAAATCAAACTCAGTTCGAAAAAATTAAAAACGCAAATTCGCGATGCGAAATGACGGCGCTGGT
>CM047506.1:31554361-31556861 GCA_026122265.1 Ammodytes dubius
ACTTTAACAGTTTTCCGTCTAATTTAGAGTGAGTAGCGGAGAACGCAACGGTCCGTGACTTACACCACACTACACACACACACACACACACACACACACACACACACACACACACACACCTACACACACACCTACACACACACACACACACACACACACACACACACACACACACACACACACACACACACACACACACACACACACACACACACACACACACACACACACACACACACCTACACACACACACAGCTGAAAAGTAGTCGACACTTAATTTGCAAGATAAGGTTTAGTCTTCCGGAACTGGAACCTTGCTGCTTCTTCATTCCGTTTTAGAACTGTGTCTCGGAAGGGGAAAGAAAAAGTAACTGAAGTGGTCAGGTGAAATGGGATCCTTTTTCAACTAGAGGTGCTTAGCCTGGTCCCACCAGACCATCATACTTCATTTAGCCTGGTCCTACCAGACCATCGTACTTCATTTAGCCTGGTCCTACCAGACCATCGTACTTCATTTAGCCTGGTCCTACCAGACCATCGTACTTCATTTAGCCTGGTCCCACCAGACCATCGTACTTCATTTCATTTGTACAGAAGGTCTGGAATCGCTCAATTGACAAACGTAAACTCACTTGAAGGCAGATGGGTGTCTGTTGAAGTTTAAAAACTATTGGATGTGCCCAGTGCCACTCTGGATCTGCCAACCAATCGCATAACGTTTGGTCGTGACGTATACAGTATGTCATGCGCCGGCTTCTGACTACAACTGAAACTCAACGTCATTGTTCTCAGCCACTCCCTCTGTTCGCTGATTGGACCGGTAAAAAATCTGTCCGGGAAAAAAATACATGTGAATAGACCTTGGACCCAGACTGACTACAGAAGGGAAATGAAAATTGAAGGGGATGGGTCCTTGTTTGGACATGACACAATAATAAAAATTCATTCATTCATTCATTCATTCATTCATTCATTCATTCACAGAGAATTTAAGGATTTAAATGTCAAAATGTGCCGACAATAGGGCTTGATAGGGAGATACATAGGGCGTAATCCAACCAGCTACAGTGCTGTGTGAAAGTTTGTGAATCCCTTGAGCCTTTTGGAATTTTATTCATTTTAACCATTATTAATTCATTTTTATCAATACCAGTATTTTTTATATGAAATAACAGATGTTTGTTTATCAATTCAACATTTTTCTTTTCCAGAAATCAACTGTTAAAACAGATAAAACAAATTATTTGACAACTGTTGTATGTGCAAAAGTTTGTGAACCCTGAGCTGCATTGCTTAAATCGAGCAAGGTAAACACAATCAGGTGGGCCAAATCGAGTGATGAAATGGACCAATGTAGTGAGAGATCTTTAGGGAAGAAATTGGGCGGCACTAGATAAAAAATTCAAAAAACGCTCAAAGGGTTCACAAACTTTCACACTACACTGTATATTTAATTTAATTTCATTTAACTTTTATTTATCCTCGAGAGACCAATTGAGGGGTGACCCACATTTGCAATGACGTCGAGTTCAAAACAAATTCAAAGGAAAAACAACAATACATAAACAATATTCAATGCAAAAACATCAAATACACAACAACAGGTGAAGAGAAAAAAAACAATTGAAACATTTACACAGTGGTGAAGAGTGGCAGCAATTAAAATTAAATGGGTGAAAGTACAATATATAGCCTAATTAAAACAGTTACAGGTAGAGTTTGGCAGATTTAAGATAGTTTATTTAAATTGGTTAAAGGATATGAAGGTATTTAGTTTAATTTGTTGCTGTAAGTTATGGAGTCTTAAATTGAAAATTGGTCCTACAATGTAAATGATCTAATCAGTGGGATCAAAAGATGAACAAGTAAAAGGACAATCATGTTTCACTCACTCTCTGCTAGTTATCTGCTTTTGACACACGCACACACACACACACACACCTACACACACACACACACACACACACACACACACACACACACACACACACACACACACACACACAAAACGTGGATTTTCCTTTATGTAGAAAAAAAAACCCCATCCACTAAACCCGACTGAGATCAGATAAATACCTGCGCTTTGTGTTCTAAAGCTTTTGAAAATTTAATTACCAAGCGCTCAGGTCTGCCTGCAGGCAATATCACGGTGTGTGTGTGTGTGTGTGTGTGTGTGTGGTGTGTGTGTGTGTGTGTGTGTGTGTGTGTGTGTGGTGTGTGTGTGTGTGTGTGTGTGTGTGTGTGTGTGTGTGTGTGTGTGTGTGTGTGTGTGTGTGTGTGTGTGTGTGTGTGTGTGTGTGTGTGTGTGTTGTGTGTGTGTGTGTGTGTGCGTGTGTGTGTGTGGGGTCTGATTGTGCGAGGAATGAATCGCAATTGAAATGTAAGGTGTGTAATCCTGAGAGCAGAGTGTGCATGAACTGAGAAGGTTTTTATCAGTATGTGTTAAAGGTGCTACGAGGAACTTTAAAATATTTCCGAAACAGTCTCGTTTTTTCCTCTT
>CM047506.1:31561861-31569361 GCA_026122265.1 Ammodytes dubius
GTGTGTGTGTGTGTGTGTGTGTGTGTGTGTGTGTGTGTTTTGTGTGTCTGTGTGTGTGTGTGTGTGTGTGTGTGTGTGTGTGTGTTTGTATGTGTATGTTTGTGTGTGTGTGTTTTGTATGTTTGTATGTGTGTCTGTGTGTGTGTGGCGCCATATTGTGTCAGAGTGTCACAGTGGCAGCCCATAACAGTGAAGGGGACTGTCGCTGTTTCTAATATTTGGGCCAAGAAGTCTGTGGGCAAAAAGCAGAGGCACCATGTTGAGTCTAAGTGCTGTAGAGAAGTGAAAAACCGCAGAAGGAGTCAATTTAGCCGAGAAACTCTGTGTGTGTGTGTGTGTGTGTGTGTGTGTGTGTGTGTGTGTGTGTGTGTGTGTGTGTGTGTGTGTGTGTGTGTGTGTGTGTGGTGTGTGTGTGTGTGTGTGTGTGTGTGTGTGTGTGTGTGTGTGTGTGTGTGTGTGTGTGTGTGTGTGTGTGTGTGTGTGTGTGTGTGTGTGTGTGTGTGTGTGTGTGTGTGTGTGTGTGTGTGTGTGTGTGTTGTCAATTTAGCCGAGAAACTGGAGGAAGGCAGCAGAAAACGAGACTCCATTTTGTGTTTTTCAAAGCGACAGTGATTTCGCTACTGAGGTAATTCAGCTCACAGCTAGGAAACTGAGAAAAATATAGAAAAATACACTCACAACAAGGCACTGAGAGATCCATATCAATTTAAAGGTGCAGTGTGCAATATGACATCATCAAGAAAGTTCTAGAAAGTTCTAGAATGCAACACTCCCTGGGTAACCCCAAGCCTTTTGAATAATAACAGAAGCTACAGTGGCCTTCAAGGACAAGAACAATTCTTAATTTTAAACAATGCACCTGATGACATTCCAACTATGACACTTTCAAGATGGTGGCACTAGGCCTTGGTCCAAAGTATGCAGAAATATGAACATATATGAGACCCTTTCTAAGGGGAAACAAAAATTATTAAAAAAATGTTTTTCAGCTATTATGCACTAAATTAAATGTACTTATGGATATTATAATTACTTTTTACAAAATCTGCTAGGAAATAAAACCCACAATTCTACACACTGCAGCTTTAAAGTGAAAACAAAGTGTCTACAAACTATCAACAGAGCAAAATAGAGGAAGGTTTTGCAGTTGACTATCTGTTCCTTGTCAACTAATCTGAACATGACTGTCAACAAACTATCAGTCCATATTCAACTTAGCATTTGAAGAGGGTAGTTAGGACTGTCAAATTAAAGTGAAAACAGTTGAGAACAGTAGACAGTCTACAACACACTATTAAAGACCTATTTCACCGGTTGGAATATGAATGTGTATTGAACTTGGAGATCCTATTTAGTATAAATGTGCAAAAAAAAATTAAATCGGATCATCTTAGCCTGAGAAAGGGCAGAAAGAGTGTTTTATGGTCTCACTGTCTAACCCTAACCCTTACTGTGATGTCACAGAAAGAGAAATGTAGGGTTAGACACCCACCTTGCCTCGTATGAATGTCGATAGTTACAGCCTGCTATCGGTGTATGAATGTGTGTGTGAATGGTAACGTGGGAAAGGAAAACAGGTCTCCCTTGAAAAAGAGTCTCCGGTCTCAATGGGATTTACCTGTATAAATAAAGGTTAAAAAAACAAAACAAAAAACCATGCAAGCAGTTCTGTTAATAGTTTATATGACTGTATATACCTTAGTAAGTGCCCAGCCTCCTGACAGCAGTTGAATTAAATAAATCCACTTACTCATGGCTGAGGTCTGCAACCTGCATACACACACACACACACACACACACACACACACACACACACACACACACACACACACACACACACACACACACACACACACACACACACACACACACACACACACACACACACACACACACACACACACACACACAGAGGCACACACACACACATCTCAGAGATTTAGGAGCTTAAGTTTCTCTTTATTTCAGTTTAGCTTCAGTTTAATGTGACTAGAGAAAGTGTTGTTCAGCTCCACCCACCGAGGTTTAACTGTGTGTGTGTGTGTGTGTCTGTGTGTACAAGTGTGTGTGTGTGTGTCTGTATGTACAAGTCTGGGGTGTGTGGTGTGTGTGTGTGTGTGTGTGTGTGTGTGAGAGTGTGCTTGTGTGTGTGTGAGAGAGTGTGCTTGTGTGTGTGTGTGTGTGTGTATGTGTGAGAGAGTGTGCTTGTGTGTGTGTGTGTGTGTTTGTGTGTGTGTGTGTGTGTGAGAGTGTGAGCTTATCTCTGCCTGCAGACAAACTCAGTCTCCACTGTTCGCTGAATTCAACACTCAGGCGTTTAGCAAATGCTTGAGCCTGCGCGCACACCCACACACACACACACACACACACACACATACACACACACACACACACATACACACACACACACACATACACACACCACACACACACACACACACACACACACACACACACACACACACAGGCACAAGCGCAGACACACATTTTGAGAATCATTTCCCTGATTGCAGTTAATTCAGCCGTTTTACGCTCTTTGTTTTGCTAAGATCCACAGCCGCATACACACACACACACACACACACACACACACACACACACACACACACACACACACACACACACACACACACACACACACACACACACACACACACACACACACACACACACACACACACACACACACCACACACACACACACACACACACACAGCCTCCTCCAGAATAGGCTTTTGTCACAGTATTTCTTTTGGCAGCCGTTACTGTAAACTAGCTTCATTTAGGAAACTGATACTCCACCACCTCCATCTTGTGCCAATCAGGGCTTTAGCTAGGCTGTGTTTGGGTGTGTGTGTGTGTGTAGATATTCTAGCTATTATGTATGTATGCTATTATATTTGAATAGGTTACAGTAAGAGTAACTTATTATTGTTATGTTATTAGAGGAGATAAACCTGTATTGGCCCAAATGGGAATTTGTCTTGCACTTGGGAACATAAAAAACTTTTGCACCGGGTCAAAGGGCAATACAGAAGTGCGATTAATCTGTGTTAATTTTTTTAATCGCTTTAATTTTTCTGTGATTAATTAATCGAAATGAACGTGTTAATTTGACAGCCCTAAAAACAACACATAAGCACAAACACGTACACTCAGACAATTTTTTTTAATTTTATAGAGGTAAATCCCATTGAGACCGGAGACTCTTTTTCAAGGGAGACCTGTTTTCCTTTCCCACGTTACCATTCACACACACATTCATACACCGATAGCAGCAGGCTAACTATCAACATAATGACAGACCAATAAGATAATATATGGTGGCCCTCTATCTCAATCCAACCTGAAAAAAGTGAGTCTTTGCATTGGTTTAAACTGGTGACATAGGGATTTAGTTGAAGCATATCCCCATAGCAGAGAGAAACAGTGTCGGTTGTATTTGACACGCTGAGAATGAGTGGTGTGTGTGTGTGTGTGTGTGTGTGTGTGTGTGGTGTGTGTGTGTGTGTGTGTGTGTGTGTGTGTGTGTGTGTGTGTGTGTGTGTGTGTGTGTGTGTGTGTGTGTGTGTGTGTGTGTGTGTGTGTGTGTGTGTGTGTGTGTGTGTGTGTGAGAAACTGCAGTTGGATAGTGTAACATTTCTGACTTACATATGTCTTGATATTGTTCACTTCATGAACCAAAAAAAAATCTTAAAAATGCTTTTTTTGGTATAAAAAACTAATGTTGAGATAATGGTTAAAAATATACGTTCTGACCAGTGCCTGAAAAAACAATGTTTTTTCTGCCTGCGAATTTAATACAATACAAGTGGCTCTTGTCTTGGTGCAAAGATGTGATTAATTTAGGTGTCTGTATGCCTACCTGTCTGTCTGTATGTCTGTAGATTTGCCTGTCTGTCTGTTTGTAGATATGTCTGTCTGTCTGTCCGTCTGTGTTTGCTCTGAATGCAACCAATAGATTTCAGTACATCAGCGAGCTCGCTTCTCAAGGCTATAGGTGACGTCAGTGTGTGTGTGTGTGTGTGTGTGTGTGTGTGTGTGTGTGTGCGTGTGTCTGTGTGTGTGTGCGTGTGTGTGTGTTGTGTGTGTGTGTGTGTGTGTGTGTGTGTGTGTGTGTGTGTGTGTGTGTCTGTGTGTGTGTCTGTGTGTGTGTGTGTGTGTGTGTGTGTGTGTGTGTGTGTGTGTCTGTGTGTGTGTCTGTGTCTGTGTGTGTGTCTGTGTGTGTGTGTGTGGTGTGTGTGTGTGTTTGTGTGTGTGTGTGTCGTCAGTGTGTGGGGTGGTGGAAAGGTTTCTGCCTAGCTGTTACATGGTCAAACATATTCAACTTGGATGTCCGTGCATTTCATGAATGAATCTATCATTTTATTTTCATCCCAAGGAGAAAGATAATTCAACCGTTAATGGAATATCAAACGTTGTGTGTGTGTGTGTGTGTGTGTGTGTGTGTGTGTGTGTGTGTGTGTGTGTATGTCTCTGTGTGTGTGTGAGAGTGAGTGAGTGAGTGTTTTTTTGTGTTTGTGTTTGTATGTGTGTGTGAGTGAATGAGTGTGTTTTTGTGTGTGTGTTTGTATGTGAGAGTGAGTGAGTGAGTGTGTTTTTGTGTGTGTGTGTGTGTGTGTGTGTGTCTGTGTGTGTGTCTGTGTGTGAGAGAGTGAGCGAGTGAGTGTGTTTTTGTGTGTGTGTCTGTCTCTTTGTGTGTGTGTGTCTGTGTGTGTATCTGTGTGTGTGTGTGTGTGTATCTCTTTGTGTGTGTGAGAGTGAGTGAGTGAGTGTGTTTTTGTGTGTGTGTGTGTCTCTCTCTGTGTGTGTGTGTGTGTGTGTGTGTGTGTGTGTGTGTCTGTAATATTTTTCTAAACCCATTTTAAATTACACACGTCAGAGCTGTGGTCTATCTCTAAGAATGTCCGGATTTATTTTGGTGACTGAAAACGTTTATTTTGTTTTTACTCAAGGACTCAAGAAAAATACTGTCTATGTAGAAAACAGAGAGATAAAGTGAAAAGCAGAGTTTGCAACAGTCTCACAATTTCTGATTAGATGTTTTATTTTGAAGGCCACAAAGCAAGTAGAAAAGAGGACAGTTTGGGGATGTAGCCTTCCATTCTGGGTCGTCCACTGGGTTACAGGGTCGGTGGTTCGATCCCCCGTCTCCCCGCCACATGTCCAAGTGTCCCTGGGCAAAGAGATACTGAACCCTAAACTGCTCCCGATAGTTAGCTTGCACCCTGTGTGGTAGCTGCTGCTGCTATCGGTGTATGAATTAATGTGTGTGTGATTGGGTGAATGTGTACAAAACAATGTAAAGCGCTTTGAGTCTGTGAAAAACCAGGGAAAAACGCTATGTAAGTGGAGTCAATTCACCATTTAAGGCCAATCAGTGGTTAGCAGAAGTCCAATGTTTAAATTTCACTCCCCTTGCTGTATGGAATTAGTATGCATACAGACTTGCCCTGCGTTCCAAATCGCATACTCTTTCTTTTTTGTATTCTACATACTACATCTGACGACAAAAAATAATCTAGTTAGGGTGCAGTATGCTTCAAATTTGAATTTTGTAAAAGCTTAGTAAGACACCCAACTTTGAAATCATGTATGTACTATTTTAGGCCAGGGTTGCGTTCCGAATCGCATACTTTCTACTATATAGTATGTAGAAAAAAGATTTAGGATGTCCCGATTCTTGTGGCCAGATTTAGGATGGTCAAGATTGTTAGTGTTGAAAACTGCATCCTATTTGGGCGATTCTGACCCACAATCCAGTGCGCACGTGAAGTGACGTCACATCGACGAAGCCTCCATATGAAAACAAACCGTGGATGCGCCGGATATAAAAGCAAGAGGCAAAATCAAGGCGCAATGTTATGATGAAATAAGAGAGTAAAAGTATGTCCCAATAGTATGCCTACTGCATCCTAACTAGATTCTTTTTATCGTCGGATGTAGTATGTAGAATAGAAAAAAGAAAGAGGAGGAGATTCGGAACGCAACCCAGGTGTCCAGAGGTTGTGAGATAAAAGAGGGGATGGATAGGTTGGCACAGAGGAGGAATAAATGGGGATCTGATGTGTTGAAAAGTTTGCCAGTTTCAGTGGAGCGTTTAGTTGAGTGGGAACATGTTTCTGTGTGTGTGTGTGTGTGTGTGTGTGTGTGTGTGTGTGTGTGTGTGTGTGTGTGTGTGTGTGTGTGTGTGTGTGTGTGTGTGTCCGCGCTGCTGAAAAGCTTCACGGCTTGATGAGTTCAGTTTTCAGACATCTGTCCGTGGAGCTGAAATCCAGTCACGAATCTCCCAGCCCCGTGTGTGTGTGTGTGTGTGTGTGTGTGTGTGTGTGTGTGTGTGTGTGTGTGTGTGTGTGTGTGTGTGTGTGTGTGTGTGTTGTGTGTGTTGTGTGTCTGTGTGTGTCTGTGTCTGTGTGTGTGTGTGTGTGTGTGTGTGTGTGTGTGTGTGTGTGTG
This sequence comes from Ammodytes dubius, assembly GCA_026122265.1. Taxonomy (NCBI): domain Eukaryota; kingdom Metazoa; phylum Chordata; class Actinopteri; order Uranoscopiformes; family Ammodytidae; genus Ammodytes; species Ammodytes dubius. The sequence goes on from CM047506.1 coordinate 31,568,316, forward strand.
TGTGTGTGTGTGTGTGTGTGTGTGTGTGTGTGTGTGTGTGTGTGTGTGTGTGTGTGTGTGTGTGTGTGTGTGTGTGTGTGTGTGTGTGTGTGTGTGTGTGTGAGAGAGCAGTCGGAGCGTATAAGCCTGCTTTAGAAAACCCTACGCTCTAAGAACAACTGACACGCTCTGACTAGTATACATCGTTTAAAGTTTCAATACTTTTTAAGCTTTTTACAGTAACTGTTTTAAACCTGCAGTGTGTAGAATTTTGGGTTTTATTTCCTCGCAGATTTTGGGTCTCATATTATGTCCATATTTCTGCATATTTTGGACCAAGGCCTAGTGCCGCCATCTTGAAAGTGTCATAGTTGGAATGTCATCAGGTGCATTGTTTAAAATTTAGAATTTTTCTTGTCCTTGAAGGCCACTGTAGCTTCTGTTATTATTCAAAAGGGTTTTATTATCATGCCGTTGCCATCACTTACATTCCTGCTGTGTTATTCTAATACATTACAGTGGCATGGGTTTGAAAAATGCTTATCTTTGAAGTGGAGTGTATATTTCGTTAGTAGTAAATGGTTTAAATTGGACCATAGTGGCTGTAACAACCGCTGTAAGGTTTTAGTTGATTTTTCTTCAAAGTAAATAAAAGCGATTTTCAATTCAATTCAAATGGCCACTTCAGGTAAATAGACAGACACACACACACACATGCACACACATGCACAAACACACACACACACACACACACACACACACACACACACACACACACACACAACACACGCATGCAGACACGCAGACACACACAGAAACACACACACACACACACACACACAGTCAGAACAAAAAATGGTGTCCAGCAGTTTTTCAATAAGCAGGCCTCATTTTCAATTCTTCAGTATCCGCGGGTTGTCCTCTTTATGAGAGAGAGAGAGAGAGAGAGAGAGAGAGAGAGAGAGAGAGAGAGAGAGAGAGAGAGAGAGAGAGAGAGAGAGAGAGAGAGAGAGAGAGAGAGAGAGAGAGAGAGAGAGAGAGAGAGAGAGAGAGAGAGAGAGAGAGAG
>CM047506.1:31576861-31581861 GCA_026122265.1 Ammodytes dubius
TGTGTGTCTGTGACTTCCCTATGTGTGTGTGTGTTGTGTGTGTGTGTGTGTGTGTGTGTATGTGTCTGTGACTTCCCTATGTGTGTGTGTGTGTGTGTGTGTCTGTGACTTCCCTATGTGTGTGTGTGTGTGTGTGTGTGTGTGTGTGTGTGTAAATTGGTGTGTTTTAGAAAGGTCTTAACCATATGTAATTTCTACAGCAGGCATATCCCAGGGTAGCAATACGTGATGTAACACCTGCTTTGAGAGCTACAAATAGCCATGAATTACATGTCACCTGGATGGTTTGACAGGAGGTAAATGATGGTGTAACGCTGTATATCCAGTGAAATACTAGTGAAGCCTCCGGGTGAATTGAAGGGGGTTGATGCAGGGAAAGGGGAAGGTTGAAATGTATGAATATCATTTTGATTAAACCCGTGTGAGCCAAGAAAGAGAGAGAGAGAGAGAGAGAGACACACACAACACACACACACGCACGCACGCACGCACGCACGCGCGACGCACGCACAGCACGCACGCACGCACGCACGCACGCACGCACGACCACGCACCACAAAACACACACACACACACACACAAACACACACACACACACACACACACACAACACTCATATTTTATCTGCCAGTTCTCTCTTGCGCCCCTATGGAAATCATTTTCTCTTCCTGTATAGATTTGGCAGACACACACACACACACACACACACACAACACACACACACACACACACACACACACACACACACACACACACACACACACACACACACACACACACACACACACACACACACACACACACAATTTGAGATTTGGCAGAGTGTAGCAGCATTTTTATGGCTCTGATACGAACGTCTGCTGTGTTTCTTTCAATCAGCGTTACTATAGTTACTCCTTCTGCCTCCCTTGTCTCTCTTTATATTTTTACAACCAAGAAACTGTCATTTTCGCCATCTTTTCCAAAAGATTGGGTACAAGGAATTAACATTTATGCCGCTGTGGTGAAGTGTGTAGGGCGGTCGTCCACTGGGGTTACAGGGTCGGAGGTTCGATCCCCCGTCTCCCCGCCACATGTCCAAGTGTCCCTGGGCAAAGAGACACTGAACCCTAAACTGCTCTTTTTAAAATTATGACATTGACAACCTACGGACAAGACTTCACCACCAAGCGATCAACGTAACATAACAAACATGAATCACAATAACCATTACGACAAGGCTGTATTCTGTTCAAAAGTAGGCTACTGTACTGTAAGACTGTTGAATTGAATTTCAAATTAAAGTTTTCATAATAGTTGCGTTCCGAATCGCATACTCTTTCTTTTTTCTATTCTACATACTAAATACGATAAAATAATCTAGTTAGGATGCAGTAGGCATACTATTGGGACATACTTTACTCTCTTATTTCATCATAACATTGCGCCTTGATCTTGCCTCTTGCTTTTATATCTGTTGCATCCCCGTTTGTTTTCATATGGAGGCTTCGTCGATGTGACGTCACTTCACGTGCGCACTGGATTGTGGGTCAGAATCGCCCAAATAGGATGCACTTTTCAACACTAACAATCTTGGCCGCATGAAGTAGGACATCCGGGTACTTCTAACCATCCTAAATCTGGCCACAAGAATCGGGACATCCTAAATCTTTTTTCTACATACTATATAGTAGAAAGTATGCGATTCGGAACGCAACCAATGTCTCCACCCCCCTCTGTGTGTGTGTGTGTGTGTGTGTGTGTGTGTGTGTGTGTGTGTGTGTGTGTGTGTCTGTTTGCATATGCTAATAGCAGCAGGTGGTGACATTTCAATGTTAAACAAACACAAGCTGCTGGCTGGTTCTTCTCCTTGACTTAGATGACGCGGTTCCCCTTCCATGGAAAACTGATTTTCAGAATGCCAGAACACACAAAACACACCACACACACACACACACACACACACACACACACACACACACACACACACACACACACACACACACACACACACACACACACACACACACACGTATTATTATGGATGGCATTTCTTTCACAGGCTAACATTGCTTGGGGCTACACACTGTACATTGGCAAACGTGCTGAGATCATCAAAACCCCATAATGTAATATACCAGTAAATAAACATGGAAGCTGCTTTTACAGAGAGATGGAGACACACACACACACACACCACACACACACACACACACACACACACACACACACACACACACAGCACACGCACCACGCAACCACACACACACACACACACACGCACAGCACACACGCAACGCACGCACGCACGCAGTCACACGCACAACGCACACTCACTCACTCACTCTCTCTCTCTCTCTCACTCACTCACTCACTCACTCACTCACTCACTCACTCACTCACTCACTCACTCACTCACTCACTCACTCACTCACTCACTCACTCACACTCTCTCTCTCTCTCTCTCTCACACACATACACACACACACACACACACACACCACACACACACACACACACACACACACACACACACACACACACACACACACACACACACACACACACACACACACACACACACACACACACACACACACACACACACACAGTACGGACTTGTTAGGGGAGCTCAGTGATAAATGCTGGAGCTCTGCCAATGTTAGTACATGTAGGTGGCTGAAAAAGCAATAATCCCAAAATCGATTCTAAATGTACCAAGAGATCGGGTTGTGAGGAAAAAATAACTGATACACATAATACAGCTGTTGGGTCTAAAGTTGAAAAAATATCTCAGAAGAAAAATAATATAACATAAATAAAATAAATAAAATAAATAAAATAAATAAAATAAATAAAATAAATAAAATAAATAAAATAAATTAATAGATAAATGAATGAAAAAAAAAAAAAAAATTGAATAGAATAGAATAGATAAAATAAAAATAAAATAAAATAAAATAATGAATAAAAAAATAAATGCATTTAAAAAAAAATCTCTCCACTGTTGTGTAGAATCTTGAACAAAGTAGATATGACTCACTCCACCTTAGATAAGTGTGATTAAATCCATGACGCACTTTTCTCTGTATCTGTAATTATATTGTTACTAAAGACGTCACCAGAGCTGCAATGAGAACCTCACAAGAGCTAAGGCCTTTTAGAGAACAATGTATGCTTTGTGTTACCTCTGTGTGTGTGTGTGTGTGTGAGTGCCTGTGCCTGTGCGTGTGTATGTGTGTGTGTGTGTGTGTGTGTGTGTGTGCGTGTGTGTGTGTGCGTGTGTGTGTGTGCGTTGTGTGTGTGTGTGCGAGAATAATCAAGTATGAATCATGCTTTTGTTTTTTTACCAGGAAAAATCCATCTTTTAGAATGCAGATAGAAGCTTAGAACCCATTTAAATGACGAGCAATTGGGGCGCTCTAGTGGCGTAGTGGATAGAGTGCGTACCATATTGGCTCCGGCCTTCGTTGCAGTGGTCGCGGGTTCAAATCCGACCCGTGGACCTTTACTGCAGGTCATCCTCCCCCCCTCTCTCTCTCTCTCTCTCTCTCTCTCTCTCTCTCTCTCTCTCTCTCTCTCTCTGTCTCTCTCTGTCTCTCTCTCTCTCTGTCTCCCCATCTCTGTACTGTCTAATAAAGCTTGAATATGCCAAAAAAAATCTTAAAAAATGTACGTGCAATTTTATGAATGGATCATTCACTTACTTCAAGATTCAAGATTCAAGATTTTTATTAGTGTCCCAAGAGGGCGATTTGGTTTACAGCGTGGAGAGGCGACAACACATAACAGTACAAAACAGTGACGGACACAAACATCACAACATGTACGCCTGCAGGCCTGGGCACTAAAGTGCAAAGTGCAAGAATCAGGGAGAAACCAACACAACACAGTCAGTTCCTTTCCCTCCACAGATTAAGACGGGCCACGCTGGGGATACTTTCACCTTGACATGTTTGTTTTTTTGTTGTTTTTTTTGTTGTTTTTGTATTGTTTTTTATTATTTTAATTGAAAACTGTTTTTTCTGATTTTATTTGATAACAGCTTTTTATTATAACTATAATTATAATAGTTATATTAATATATTAATATATATATTAATATATATATTAAATAATATACTATTAATATAATAGTTAATTATAATCGACGTCATTAACTCGACGTCATTGAAAATGAGGGTCACCCCTCAATTGGTCTCTCGAGGATAAATAAAAGTTAAAATAAATAAATAAAATAAAATAAATAAAATTATTTTAATTTGTCTATATGTTGTGAGTGTATTATTGTGAGTGAACATGTAACTTGTTGCTGCCTCTTGGCCAGGACTCCCTTGAAAAAGAGGTTTTTAATCTCAATGGGACTTTCCTGGTTAAATAAAGGTTAAATAAAATAAAAAAAACATATTCAAATCCATACATTTGGCTTCAGAATATGGCATTGAATACATAGACATAGACATTGAATACATAGACATAGACCCTGGCGTCATCAGCATGCATGAGCTGCGGTCTCTATAGATCGGCTAATCTGCTAAACTGATGCAAATACACTTCCTGGAATATTGTATTTGCGGTTTGACTTTGCATTTGTGACACGCCAGTTGTTTTTTTCTTCATCACTTTTTCTCTCTCTCTCTCTCTCTCTCTATGGTTGCGTTCCGAATCGCATACTTTCTACTATATAGTATGGTAGAAAAAATATTTAGGATGTCCCGATTCTTGTGGCCAGATTTAGGATGGTTAGAAGTACCCGGATGTCCTACTTCATGCGGCCAAGATTGTTAGTGTTGAAAACTGCATCCTATTTGGGCGATTCTGATCCACAATCCAGTGCGCACGTGAAGTGACGTCACATCGACTAAGCCTCCATATGAAAACAAACAGGGATGCGACGGATATAAAAGCAAGAGGCAAGATCAAGGCGCAATGTTATGATGAAATAAGAGAGAAAAGTATGTCCCAATAGTATGCCTACTGCATCCTAACTAGATTCTTTTTATCGTCCGATGTAGTATGTA
>CM047506.1:31596861-31599361 GCA_026122265.1 Ammodytes dubius
CACTACATTTAAGCCGTTAATAGCTTAAATTTAGCTCATTAAACCCCGTCTAATTCTGCAGAAATTCAGTTCTACAAAAAGGATTACTGAAATATCTAGCGATCCTAAGCCCAAATAGTGTATTAGCGTCTTACCGCGGGCCATTTATTTGACTGTGTGTGTGTGTGTGTGTGAGAGAGAGAGTGTGTGTGTGTGTGTGTGTGTATGTGTGTGTGTGTGAGAGTGTGTGTGTGTGTGTGTGTGTGTGTTGTGTGTGAGAGTTTGTGTGTCTGTGAGAGAGTGTGTGTGTGTGAGAGAGTGTGTGTGTGTGTGTGAGAGTGTGTGTGTGTGTGAGAGGATTTTTTTGTCTGCTGCAGCCTCAACCAAGAGTAAAAAAAATAACTATTTGGAGACATTTATACCGGGAAATCATCCAGCCAAAAAAAACGCTCCCAGCATTATAACTGCAGCGAGTCGCATTTTCAGCAGTAAATGGTAAATGCAGCTTTATTTCATGCGGTTATGGGTCTCGTAAAAAATAATGTTTTGTGGGATTTAGCTTCAGTTTTTCCTTGTACAAACAAATGGAGAAACTAAAAAAACGAAAGACCCGAAGATACTGAAGGAATTGTTGTGGGCGATATTATATATAATAGAAAAACCCAAAAGGTCTGAACAACATTTAACCTCGACTGTGGCTCAGGTGGTAGAGCGGGTCGGCTGATAATCATAGGGTTGGAGGTTCGATCCCCGCCCTGCCACCTGTGTCATAGTTGTTGTGTCCTTGGGCAAGACACTCCACAATGTCGATAGTTAGCCTGCTATCAGTGTATGAATGTGTGTGTGAATGGTAACGTGGGAAAGGAAAACAGGTCTCCCTTGAAAAAGAGTCTTCGGACTCAATGGGATTTACCTGTATAAATAAAGGTTAAAAAAAAAAAAAAAAAAAAAAAAATAGAAAACCCAAAAGGCCCAAAAAACATTTAACCTCAAAATATAAAAGTGGAAAAATAAAATGTAGACATAAACAGAAATATGAATGGAAGTCCTGTTTACCAGCTGCCATACGATTTTATAATGCACAAAAATAACTTTGCACTTTGTAGTATTTATTATTGTATTTATTGTTTTTTTAAAATCTTTTTCTAAGTATTTTAGCTATGAGGGAATGTGTGTTTGTTATGTCTGTCCATATGCTGTTTGTGACACTGTAATTTCCTGTAAATGATTATTAAAGGATCTATCTATCTATCTATCTATCTATCTATCTATCTATCTATCTATCTATCTATCTATCTATCTATCTATCTATCTATCTATCTATCTATCTATCTATCTATCTATCTATCTATCTATCTATCTATCTATCTATCTATCTATCTATCTATCTATCTATCTATCTATCTATCTATCTATCTATCTATCTATCTATCTATCTATCTATCTATCCATCCATCATATCTAGGCTACAGAGTTTTTCAAAATCTCCACATAGTGTCTCCTATAGTGTCGGGTTGAAATGTTTGCGTTTGTGCGACTGTGGTGAAGTGTGTAGGGCGGTCGTCCACTGGGGTTACAGGGTCGGTGGTTCGATCCCCGTCTCCCCACATGTCCAAGTGTCCCTGGGCAAAGAGACACTGAACCCTAAGCTGCTCCTGATAGTTAGCTTGCACCCTGCGTGGTAGCTGCTGCTGCTGCTATCGGTGTATGAATGAATGTGTGAGTGGGAATGGGAACAGTTATAGTGTGAGAATATAAAGGAGTGGAAAATGGAGCTGACTGAGACACACACACACACACACACACACACACACACACACACACAACACACACACACACACACACACACTTGTCTTGACGCTGGCCTCCACAGAACATTATTGCTGTTCTGCTAAACTGTGGCCCATTGCTTTGACCTATCGCTCCCCATCGGGAAACACAATGAAATGTTACAACACTGAGTATAAAGATACGAACACTAGCTCGTCTATCTGTGTGTGTGTGTGTGTGTGTGTGTGTGTGTGTGTGTATGTATGTGTGTGTGTGTCTGTGTGTCTGTGTGTCTTTGTGTGTTTGTCTATATGTGTGTGTGTGTGTTTGTGTCAGTGTGTCTGTGTGTTTGTGTGTGTGCGTGTGTGTGTTATGCCCTCTCATAGTGTGTGTGTTTGTGTCAGTGTGTGTGTTTGTCTATATGTGTGTGTGTGTGTGTGTTTGTCTATATGTTGTGTGTGTGTGTGTGTTTGTCTATATGTGTGTGTGTGTGTGTGTCTATATATATGTGTGTGTGTGTGTGTGTATCTCTGAAACAAATCTATTGACTTTTGTGAGAGAGTTTTGTCTTACCCTGCATAACAGTGAGACAGCAGTAAAGTCAGGGTCAGTGGCTGGCTGCTGATTGTGTTTGGTGATATTTTTCATGTGGGATAGCTAACAAAAAACAGGGCGGGTGTTTCATAAATTTGAAAAAAGCTTTTGACACTGTAAACCATAATGTTTTAGTTTCTAAACTGTCTTCACATAA
>CM047506.1:31629361-31631861 GCA_026122265.1 Ammodytes dubius
AGACCCGGGTTAGAATCCGGCCCGTGGTCGTTCTCTGCATGTCATTCCCCTCTCTGCCCCATTTCATCTCTCTCTCCTAATTGTCTAATAAAGCATAAATACATACACATCCCCAAAAATGATCTTTTAAAAAAAATAATTCTTCCTTCTACTGTGTAGCTATGAGAGTTTATTCATTGCAATGTGTTTCACTGTCTACCGAGGACTTAGCGGCAGGCAGCAGAAGTGTAATAAGACCCTAAACACCTGATCAAACATACAGCTATAAGCTCATGTGGCACTGAGGGTATGTGCAGCATATTTACCCTCAAACGATCAATGTGTTTCCATACAGAGAGAGAGAGATAGAGAGAGAGAGAGAGAGAGAGAGAGAGAGAGAGAGAGAGAGAGAGAGAGAGAGAGAGAGAGAGAGATGTGCAGCATATTTACCCTCAAACGATCAATCTGTTTCCATACTAACACGACCATCTGCACGTTTTAAAACCTTCTCTGTGGATCCGCTTTGTGTTTTTTCCAACAATATTTTAAATATTTATTCAGAGAGAGAGAGAGAGAGAGAGAGAGGGAGAGAGAGAGAGAGAGAGAGAGAGAGAGAGAGAGAGCGAGGGAGAGAGAGAGAGAGAGAGAGAGAGAGACAGAGAGAGAGGAAGTGAAGAGAGAGAGAGGGAGAGAGAGAGAGAGATAGAGAGAGAGAGAGAGAGAGAGAAAGCGAGAGAGAGGAAGAGGAGAGAGAGAGAGAGAGAGAGAGAGAGAGAGAGAGAGAGAGAGAGAGGGAGAGAGAGAGAGAGGAGAGAAGAGAGAGAGAGAGAGAGAGAGAGAGACAGAGAGAGATATGTGCACCATCTGCACGTTTAAAACCTTCTCTGTTGATCTCTTGATTTTGATGGTTCTGCTTTGTGTATTTTCCACCAATATTCAAAATGTTTATTCAGTTGGCTTCTGTTTTTTTTTTTTTTTGCATTTTCAAGCTTTATTTGACAGTATTTAGAGAAACAGAGTTGAGAGAGAGAGAGAGAGAGAGAGAGAGAGAGAGAGAGAGAGAGAGAGAGAGAGAGAGAGAGAGAGAGAGAGAGAGAGAGAGAGAGAGAGAGAGAGAGAGAGAGAGAGAGAGAGAGAGAGAGAGAGAGAGAGAGAGAGAGAGAGAGATGCCGTTGCAAGCAGTCGCCAAACATTCAGCATGTCAAATCGCCAGGTCCAGTTTTAGAACGTCCAGGCCAGCTTGTTGCAAACGGTTGCAGTTGCGTCTCGTTGCGAGGGCGAATCTTTAGTCTGAACTGGCCTAAAACATACCGTAAAAAAAGTTTGGGGCGCCCTTAGCTCAGTTGGTAGGGCGTCCCCCCCATGGGCCTCAGCCAGCAGCGGACCCGGGTTTTATTCCAGCCCGCGGTCGTTCTCTGCATGTCACTCCCCTCTCTGCCCCATTTCAACTCTGTCTCTACACTATCAATAAAAAGCATAAACAATGCCAAAAAAATATTGTAAAAAAAAAAAAATGCAATGCAATTTGCTTCACTTTCTGCTGAGCACATAACGGCAGGTAGGCACAAGTGTAATAAGAACACCTCATTCATGTGTAGCCTAGTTCATGGCCGAAATACCTAGCTGTCCACTTTTATATTCATTTTTCCATCCATGTTTGTTTTAGAGTGATTTGCTACTTGACTCTAAGAGGCCGCGGCAGCTTTTAAGAGGCTCTTTAACGGTTGTTTTCTCCCACGGGGAAGACTAGGGATCAATTTTAATGGACTCGAAAGTGGAAAAAAAAATGTTACCAGGCAACTGACCACAGCAACGGATTAGGTAATGTTCTGAAATGTGTTCTCTTGATTTTTATTTATTTTATTGAATTTTATGTTTAAAGGTGCTCCAAGGAATTTTCAGTCTGGGTTGTTTCTAGCGCCCCCTTTGGACAAAAGCGGTAGTGTTTTTACTATGCCAGCTGTTGTTCCTGGGTGAGCGTATATACCCATGACAAAGGCATTAAGAAAAACTATATAAAGATAGCATTCTTTGCACTGATGGTCTCGTTTGCTGTTACATGTAATTTATGATCATCAGAGGAAAAATGAGACTGTTTCAGACATATTTAAAAGTTCGTCATAGCACCTGTAAGGACACAAAAATCAACAACTAATAGATTTTGTTCATCACAATGTACAAACTTTCTTTAATAAAACTATGAAAGGACAGTAATTAATTCTCAACATTTTAAAAGTATATCATTTGATATCGTTACTAACGTTTAATTTAGCTTTTTAACAAGAGGGATTCACTAGCATGTTTTTTAGAAATATAATTTGCTTTCTCAACCTTATTTCAACATATGCCGTAATATTTATATTTGTAATAAAGCTGCTAAGACCTTTACTGCAAGTCATCCCCCTCTATCTCCCCATTTAAAAAAAATATATTGGCCTATCTTTTTTTTTTAAAGATCTTTTTTTTTGGCATTTTATGCTTTTATTGATAGTATAGAAACAGAGTTGAAATGGGGCAGAGA
>CM047506.1:31654361-31659361 GCA_026122265.1 Ammodytes dubius
TGCTTACAAATTATTCCCACTTCTAAAATACACATTAAAGGTGCACTATGCTGTTTCAAGGGAGGGGGGGATTTGTTTATATTCACTCTGCATGTCATTCCCCTCTCTGCACCATTTCATCTTTGTCTCTACAAACTGTCTAATAAAAAGCATAAAAATTATGAATATTTATCTTAAAAAAATCAGCAAAAAATATATATATACACATTTGTTTTGCCAGCACTACAGCCATATCAATAAACTCATATACATGGTTGAAAGAGGACTAACAAATGTGATGAGGCAATGTGGCACATTAAAATCAAGCAACTGAAATAATACAACAATAAAATGGATTAAAATACTCAATGATATATGATTACAAAAAACTGCACTATTTTTTGATGTGAGAATAACCTTCATCACTGACTGACTGTCTGTCTCAAGGACCACGGGTTTTGAATCCAGCCTGTGGTCGTTCTCTGCTTGTCATTACCCCTCTCTGTCCCATTTCATCTCTGTATCTACAAACTGTCTAATAAAAGCATAAAAATGCCCAAAAAAGTATTTTAAACTAATATGTACACCAACAAACTTTTTTTCATCAGCATTATTTTCTTCAATAATTAAACCCGCTTTTACTTTGACTAAATTATTAAGAGATGTACGTTTATTTGGAACAACTTTTTATTAAGTTTCATTAGAACCGAATTTTATTAATTTCCAATTTATATTAATTAATGAAATACTTTTTTTTTTAAAGTTAAGAAAGTGGTTTACATGGTTGAACCAGGACTAATAAAATGTAAAGAGGCAATGCGAGGCACAACATAAACATCAAGCAACTGAAATAATAAAAAAATAAAATGGATTAAAATACTCAATAACATATGATTGATAGAAAAAAGCAATGTTAATATTTTTTGATGTGAGAATAACCTTCATCACTGCCCATGGTCGTTTTCTGCATGTTAATCCCCTCTCTGCCCCATTTCATCTCTGTCTCTACAAACTGTCTAATAAAAAGCATAAAAAAATACAAAAAATTATCTTAAAAAAATATGTACACCAACAAACTTGTACGGAATCTAAGGGGAAAACTTTTTTTTCATCAGCGTATCTTGATTTTTGGTTACAATAATTATACCTGATTTTATATATACTAAATTATTAGTTTATTTTGAACCACTTCCACGTTTTATTAATTTCCAAAATGTTATAATAATAATAAACTAAAAAATAAAGTTAAGAAAGTGGTTTACGTGGTTGAACCAGGACTAAAACATTTAAAGGGGGCAATGAGAGGCAACACAAAAAAATCAAACAACCGAAATAATACAAAAAAAATGTATTGGTTAAAAAAACTCACTAATATATATAAAAAGAAAAATTATGTTAATATTTTTTTGATGTGAGAATAACCTTCATCACTGCCTGACTGTCTGTCTCTCATTTTTAAGATGTCATTTGAACATGTGCATATTAAAGGTATAGTTCAGTATTCTTGAAGTGTGGTTGAATGCTGTACTTATGCATAGTTATTCTCTTACCTTATGGAAATGGTAATCAGTGCAGTCACTATAAGGAGTTTGGGGGAGACGTGGCTGTAGCAGAGGTCAGCATTGTACCGTTGCAAAGGGGGCCAGCAGAAAAACGGCCTGCACGAGTTGACACAGTAATACATGGCCGAACTAAGCTTGAAAAAGAGTGCAACAAAATAAAAGTCTGTCTCTCGGTGCATTGCAGCAAAATCAGCAGTGAAAAAATCCTGAATTTAGTGAATAGTTGAACCGATATTTTAGGAAAGCATTTATATACTTGCCAACATTTTTTTTTCTGGCCCCCTCTGCAACAGTACAAGGCTGACTTCTGCTACAGCCACGTCTCCCCAAAACGTTTTAAAATAACTGGGCTGACCACCATCTCCATAAGTTAACACACTAACTATCATAGTACCTCATACAACCTCATACAACCCCACTTCAACAATACTGAACGCTCCCTTTAAGCCTCTACTCACTTGGTTTTATACAGGTCGCAATCGCCGCAGTCACACAGAGAACCACCAGCAGAATACTGACCACTACACATCTCACTTTATAGAACGTTGAATAGAACCCAAAGGGATCTCTGTACATCAGGAGAGTTTTGGCTGTTGACAGACACTGGCGGAATGGGTCTATAACTGCACACCAATACTCCCCTGTGTCCTCCAGTGAGACATTTAAGATAGTAACCGACATGTTAGAGGTAACTATTCTGTTCTGATCAAACTCCCTTTGAGCAACGACTCTGCCTTTTGTTTGTTTCGACTTCATGAACCAATGGAATCTCTCACCTTCACTCAAATCTACGATACATCTGATAGTGACATTTTCTCCTCCTGAGAAGAGCTCTACATCAGGGGGGCCAAATTTGGGGCACACAAACAGTTTCGAAATAGTCAAACTGTAATAGCTGTGACACATGTACCAACCTGAGTCATTTAACGCTAACGATGAAAACACCAGTGACTCGTTTTGGAAAACTTCTGTTTTTTTTTTAAAGTCGAACACCAATGAAGTTCTCTTCGTCCAACGTGGCTTGTCATCACCGGAGCCATCACACTGCAACACGGCCGTCTCTCCCACCGAGCGGTAGATTGTCTCTGTTGGTATGACTACCCATACAGGCTGACTGCTAACACACTGCTGTTGGTTCATCACTAGACAAGTGAACCACCCATCGACTGCTGTCGTGATGTTGGACTGATGAGGACCTGATGCTTTTATCACCACCTTGAATCCTCCTTTAGCAATGTCCGTCACCGAGGACATACCGTCCCGAAAAACTCTCGTCCATAATGTCTCTCTTCCTAATTCTCTGTCCATGAAATAGTCGCCGTATCCACCACCACCATGCATGAGCCACTGGATTTCCAGCTTGTCAGCCGCTTTCTCACATGGCAGGTCCACTGTGTCTCCACCTCCCACTGGGAAATGTTTGTCCTCATCTATCCGACTACAAATAATAATCCTGGTGTTTCTCTGGAATGTCACATTGCCATCGGTCCAACACTCCTCTTGGTACAGGCCTGAGTCTGAATGGGTCAGAGTGTCGATCCTGTAATGTGAAACGTTGTCTCTGATGTAAACTGTCAGTCGTTGTTTCAAGCCGTCCGGTAGTGTAGAGTTCTCAGACGAGGATTCAGAGGTGTTCCATAGGACAAGCTTCTCCTCTCCAACAGACCTGGAGATCAGGCAGAAGGAGTTAACCTTGTATTTGGATTTGTAATCGAGTTTGAAGGTGTAAGACTCTCCTTTCTCCTTGATGATGATCTTTTCTTCTTCCTGTTTGTGTTCACACACACAAACAGGCCCAGAACACTATCAATTCACTGTTATGTATTCTGTGTGTGTGTGTGTGTGTGTGTGTGTGTGTGTGTGTGTGTGTGTGTGTGTGTGTGTGTGTGTGTGTGTGTGTGTGTGTGTGTGTTCTGTGAGTGTGTGTGTGTGTGTGTGTGTGTGTGTGTGTGTGCGTGTGTTTTTGTGAGTGTGAGTGTGTGTGTGTAATTGGCAAACGTTCACTCACTTGGAGGCGGGTGTGTGTTGAAGTTTAAAACTATTGGATCTGCCCAGTGCCACTCTGGATCTGCCAACCAATCGCATAACGTTTGGTTATAAAATGCGAATGTAGTCAGAGGAAGTTTGCTTAGATTGAACTGATAGAGGTGATACACCCATGACATCCTGTGTTCTATTAAGCTCAGCCTGTGGTTAGCAGCCTGCATTCATGAGTGTTTTTTACTTTTTGTCAAAGATCATCTTTTGGGGCATTTTTCGCCATAGATAGTAGGCTAGTAGGCTAAATACACGTTCACAACAACACGGGGGGAATAAATAAAGAAGCGGCTGGTTTAACCAAGCAAAAACGAGAGACCGCTGGCTTGACCACGGTAGAAATAATAATTTCCGCCGTGTGTAGTCACCTCGGCCAGAGTGAAGAGCCGTCTGTGTGCTCACAACAACACGGGGGAAAGAAGCGGCTGGTTTGACCAAACGAGACCGCTGGTTTGACCACAGTTGGTAGAAAGAATCATTTCCGCCGTGTGTAGTCACCTCGGCTAGAGTGAAGAGAGTCTTGTGTGTTGGCGAAAATGTGAGCGTAGCACTGTTTATTGTGTGGTGTTTTTCCTCGTCATTAAATGAACCAGTTGGCTACACTGTGTCCCACTGCTACGATGTCACGTAGCTGCCGCAGCCAGCGCTGTTCGCTCACTGTATCAGTTGCACCGAGCCGTTTCTGTGCTCACAACAACACGGGGGGAATAAATAAAGAAGCGGCTGGTTTGACCATGCAAAAACAAGAGACCGCTGGCTTGACCACAGCTGTTCCACGGCCCGATAGTTTGACCCACATTCTGGCGGCGGCTATCGCAGTCCAGCCGAAACCCCGCCCTACCCGTAAAGGTAGGGTAATAAACCCCGCCCTACCAGTAAAGGTAGGGTCGGCGGTGGAAACAACACCGAGATTCTTAAAAGTGAGCTGTCCCGCTCTGAGCCGCTCCGACCCGACCCGCTCTACTCGGTGGAAACGAGGCAATAGATAGATAGAGAGAGCGAGAGAGAGAGGGAGAGAGAGGGGGGATGACCTGCAGTAAAGGTGCACGGGTCGGATTTGAACCCGCGACCACTGCAACGAAGGCCGGAGCTGATATAGCACCCAGAAATCATAAGTCTGTAACATTTTGCTTTAACAAAAATAGTTCAAAAGCTGAATTAAGGCTCAATGTTTGTCACAGCAGACCTGGGTTCTATTCCCACCCGGGACGTTCACTGCATGATTTACCCCTCCCTCTCCCGATGTCCACACTATGGCTGTGTTCGAAAAAAGCCCTACTAACTGTGTGTGTGTGTGTGTGTGTTGTGTGTGTGCTACACTATATGTACATGCATGAGGTGGGGAGGTCTCATGCTGTTGTCAGTGATGGTGTGAGTGACACCTTGAATATCATGTAAAGAAAATCTGGATTTCACACTAGA
>CM047506.1:31661861-31664361 GCA_026122265.1 Ammodytes dubius
GTTTCCGGTGTCTCAGTTACCACGGTAACCATACACTAATATACGAGTAAAAGGGGATTAAATGTAGCCTATGGGATTGTTTTAAACAACAGTGAAGTGCCGGTGGGTTGAATTAACACTTTTGTGAAACACTTTGCTTAGTTTAGAGTAGATATAATAGCGGTTTGAGCTTCCACTGCAGTGGATACATTGGATTAAAAGGATTGAGGTTTCGGACAACACATACAAAGTAAAGATATGCAGCCGACATTTTGAGGACCAGCTAATCATCAGTACTGATAAGAGTAGACGGGTACTAGTTACAAGCTACATCCTATCGTTGTTTGAGTGGAACAACTATGTTGTTATCAAAGATACGGGCCTGTGTTTGGGAGCGCAGAACACGAGCATCAAGCCCATAACCTGGCTCAGACCCCGGCCTAAGAGGATCTTGAGCACCACGTAGTTCAATAGTTCAAAAACACCGCAGAACAAGCTCCGACAAACAGCTGCTATGTACTGTACACACAAGCACACTTTCATCGCCAGCCACAGCTGGCAAAAGCTCCAACCTACAGCGCATACAACTGCACCGACACAGTGTAGGCACGCGAGCCGCACACACAGACACGCACCATCATCACCAGCAGCGCATTGCCTCAAACGACTAAAATAGAATAAAAATAATTGGATATCACAGCATGAATGAACTTTCCTATTTAGCCACTCTGCCACCCTAAAAAGACGTTAAACTCACCGTAGCTTGCAGGTGTGCAGCAGCATCCTCAAACACGATGGTGGTAGGCTAGCAGGCTAAATCCCATGGTGAATCCACAAATATTCCACAATTTGTCCGATGAAAAAGCAGCCTGCAACCAGTTAGTTTTCCAGCAGTTAGTCTATCCCATGTCGTTTCTACTTGTTGGTAAAATGCCTTCCAACAATGTTCCTCTTTTGCGTTAATGCTGGCGTTCATTTCCCATTCTTATTGATCCGATCATCTTCGAAATCGCGTCTTGGAAATGGCAATGCTATCAAGCTTGCAGCAATATAGTTTATTCTTCTGCAGCCGTGAATCACATTAATTTCACACTTCGCGCTCACTGACCCGTCAGACCTGTCAGTGGCCCTCTGTCCACTGTAATCGTGAATAGCAACTTGTGGTTGGCTGATTCACCCGTCACTTACTAAATGATCATACGTCCTAACCAATGAGTGAGCGAGCTGTTACCTTTTATTCTTTGTTTTGCCTAGAGACAACACTATTCTATATTTTATTGGATAACTTTATTTTCAAGCATTTCGGACACCAACCCTAGCGAACTTCATAAGAAATCAGGATAAAATGAGAATTAAAATAGATTTGTAATTGAATAATGAATAAGACATTTAATTGCTGTTGTCAGGCTCTTTCTGAAGTCCCTATCAAGTTGTCCTCACGCTTTAAAAATGCAACGCTACCCATGGAATAATGACTGCAGGAAAACTAACTGGTTGCAAGCTGCTTTCATCGGACAAATTGTGTTAAAAGTGGAATATTATCGGATTTACCATGGGATTTACACGTCCGCCTATCGTATGAGGATTCTGCTGCACACCTGCAAACTATACGGTGAGTTTAAAAACGTTTGGGGGTGGCAGAGTAGCGTATAGGAAAGTTCATTCATGCTGTGATATCCAATGATTTTTATTTTATTTTAGTTGTTTGAGGCAATGCGCTGCTGGTGATGATTGTGCGTGTCTGTGTCATAGATAGTAGCCTAAATAATAGGTCTGTGTGTGCGGCTCGCGTGCCTATTTTGTCGGTGCCGTTGTGTAAAAAAAGCTAGCTCCTATATATTTTAGTAGCCTATTGCATAAAACATATGACCGTAGCTATCCCCATGAACACAGTGGGAACGGGCTTATAATGGTTAGTTTAACGTTTGGCTTATCGTCATAACTTAATCATACACTCAAATTGTGAGGCTTCTCTATTTTCTTCATGGTCACTGCTCTGACAATAACTTCAAATGTTAAGAGATGGGCGTAACGTTAGTAGGCCTAAAGTAAGCACAATAAGAGACAGTTGGTGTTTCAAATACAAAAAAAAAATTACGCTGTTGATTAAAAATCCGGTACACCACTTAATTAACCTCTTACTTATACAAATAACTTAAATATCAAACTTAAATCCCTTTCCCGCTTGCTTGTTGGAGCAAAATATTATGAAATTCAACTGCATGGACTGAGTCAGTAAGTAGACCGGAAACTAGAATGCCGACACCGTCAGTTGACTTCCGGGTTCTAGTGCACAGAGCCTATTGAAAGATGTAATTTGTGTGTTTACGTGAACGTGTGCACTTGTGCACCTAGGTAACAGGGGACCTCAGTGTCGTATCAGTTTCACAAAAAGGGGACTACAAAGCTAACAGGGGACATTTTTAAGGTCCCCTCTTGGTGTGTGTGTGTACGTGTACGGGCCCTTCTAGGCAAGTTATCCAGGTCTCAGTGTGTCTAAACCTTCGCTCTTCCTCTCCAT
>CM047506.1:31666861-31671861 GCA_026122265.1 Ammodytes dubius
GCACTACTATCTGTGTTTATGTGGATGTATGGGCTTTACGTCTTTTATTTTGGTTAATGTTATTTTACCTTCATTGTTTACCAACTGAATGCACTATGTACAGCACTTTGGACAGAGCAAACTGTCATAAATGTGCTTTTATAAATACATTTTACTTACTTACTTACTTACTTACCTATAACTCACCCAGGCCCTTTGGCACAAATCACCCCATCCCCAGAAATTTGGATAGTAAGCATGATGCAGCAATTTAGGGCTGACATTGTGCTAACTGTATATACTCAAAATGTAGCATACCAAAGCACTAAAACATGTGTCAAATGTTTTCAAACTTGTCTATAATTTTTCAGACACAATAATCAAAAAACCTTGATCATGGAAATTTTACTTTGAAAGGCAAAACACAGTTTTTTGAGCTTAAATGTGCTTATATCTTATTCCTTATTTACAGGATGAGTCAAATGGATGGCTCTTCTTAAATATGTGGTCACATTTCCAATTTCTTTCACGGTTTTCTAGAAACAAGGGGTGGCACAACTTCCAAAATGCACAACTTAGGCCACTCTCCCCTACACACATTTACATTTTAATCTAACTAAAATTCTGTATTTTTCTTACAAAAAGTTTCATCAACTTTAGATTCAGTACAAACTATATTTTAAATTAAATATATTTTATTTAATCACAAGACAAAACTTAACTTAATGTAGGTCATGCAATAATATGCTTTGTTTTATGTGCATTTTAAGAACAAGTGCGTCCAAATACATTTCAATTTGCAAATATCAAAGCCGTAAAGGCACAGAAAATAATTATATGTTGGGTGTTGGACTTAATCTGATTCATAATATTAGATTGATAAAATGCTTAAAGTAATACAAATTGTAAATCAAAACAGTGACAATGGGCTCCAGGTTTTGTCTTTAATTTTTTAAGCCTTTATTGAAAGATATAAGAGCGACAATTCATCATTTAAAAAACAGCAATCATATTGCGCCAGTAACACAGCTAGATACAACAATTATATATGTGTTAAAAAAAATCACATCAGACAAAAATCACATTATCTTGAGATTTAAAGCAATAAATGAATGCGTTTTTTTTTTTTTTGTAAATTACAATAAAACAAGACTAAAATAAGTAGAACATCACGTAATAGACCATCCCCACCCTATGTGTCGGGGTGCTAAAAAAAAGAAAAGAAAACAAAGTCCGGCCCGTGGTCGTTCTCTGCATGTCATTCCCCTCTCTGCCCCATTTCATCTCTGTCCCTACACACTGTCTAATAAAGAAACAATATGCGAAAAAAATTTAATTGAAAAAATAAGCAAAAAAAGAATATGTATTGTATAATATGTAAAATAAAATTCATAAAAATGATCTGAAAATATATATACACCAACAAACTTGTACAGAATCTAAGGGGGAAACTTCTTTTCATTAACATTATTTTCTACAATAATTAAACCCGCTTTTACTTTACACTAAAGTATTATGAGAGGTAAGTTTTTTTTAAACCACTTTCTTATTTTGCTAATTTTAACATTCTTAATGTTATAAGAATAATAAACTAAAAACATACAAATAATATAAAAATATTTAAAAAAAATAAAAATAAACCTAATTGATAGTTATTTTTTCAAACAATATACTTTGAATTTGCATAAACAAACTTCAATTTAAATGATTAATTCACAGGTTTTAACACACTCCCAACAGCCAAATTAATCTCTCTTTACATCTCCCTTGAATCATATGACTGTATCAAACAAACATTTCAATGGTACCTCAAAAAAATAAACACATTAACAGATAAAAAATGAAAGATTATAGGTATGATATCATTACAGTAAATTGAATACAAAAAATTAAAAAGTAACAAAGCATAGAGCATGCTTACAAATTATTCCCACTTCTAAAATACACATTAAAGGTGCACTATGCTGTTTCAAGGGAGGGGGATTTGTATATATTCACTCTGCATGTCATTCCCCTCTCTGCCCCATTTCATCTTTGTCTCTACAAACTGTCTAATAAAAAGCATAAACATTACGAATATTCATCTTAAAAAAATCAGCAAAAGATATATATGTACACATTTGTTTTGCCAGCACTACAGCCATATCAACAAACTCATATACATGGTTGAAAGAGGACTAAACAATGTCATGAGGCAATGTGGCACATTAAAATCAAGCAACTGAAATAATACAACAATAAAATGGATTAAAATACTCAATAATATATGAAAAAAAAAAAAACTGCACTATTTTTTGATGTGAGAATAACCTTCATCACTGCCTGACTGTCTGTCTCAAGGACCACGGGTTAGAATCCAGCCTGTGGTCGTTCTCTGCTTGTCATTACCCTCTTTGTCCCATTTCAACTCTGTCTCTACAAACTGTCTGATAAAAAGCATAACAATGCAGAGAAATTATCTTAAAAAAATCTAAGGTGGAAACTTTTTTTCATCAGCATTATTTTAGATTTTTGGTTACAATAATTTAACTCGCTTTTACTTTATACTAAATTATTATGAAATGTAAGTTTCTTTAGAACCACTTTGTATTAAGTCTCTTTAGAACCAAATTTTATTAATTTCCAATTTATAGTAATAATAAATATATATATGTTTTTAAGTTGAAAAAGTGGTTTACATGGTTGAACTAGGACTAACAAAATGTAAAGAGGCAATGAGAGGCACAACAAAACAATCAAGCAACTGAAATAATAAACAAATAAAATGTATTAAAATACTCAATAACATATGATTGATAGAAAAAGCAATGTTAATATTTTTTGATGTGAGAATAACCTTCATCACTGCCCATGGTCGTTTTCTGCATGTTAATCCCCTCTCTGCCCCATTTCATCTCTGTCTCTACAAACTGTCTAATAAAAAGCATAAAAATACCAAAAATTATCTTAAAAAAATATGTACACCAACAAACTTGTACGGAATCTAAGGGGAAAACTTTTTTTTCATCAGCGTATCTTGATTTTTGGTTACAATAATTATACTTGATTTTATATATACTACATTATTAAACTAAATTGTTTCTTTTGAACTACTTCCACGTTTTATTAATTTCCAAAATGTTATAAGAATAATACACAAAAAAATAAAGTTAAGAAAGTGGTTTACGTGGTTGAACCAGGACTAAAACATTTAAAGGGGGCAATGAGAGGCAACATAAAAAATCAAACAACCGAAATAATACAAAAAAAATATGATTGGTTAAAAAACTCACTAATATATATAAAAAGAAAAATAATGTTAATATTTTTTTGATGTGAGAATAACCTTCATCACTGCCTGACTGTCTGTCTCTCATTTTTAAGATGTCATTTGAACATGTGCATGTTAAAGGTATAGTTTAGTATTTTTGAAGTGTGGTTGAATGCTGTACTTATGCATAGTTATTCTCTTACCTTATGGAGATGGTGATCAGTGCAGTCACTATAAGGAGTTTGGGGGAGACATGGCTGTAGCAGAAGTCAGCATTGTACCGTTGCTGAGGGGGCCAGAGGAAAAACGGCTGCACGAGTTGACACAGTAATACATGGCCGAACTACACTTGAAAAAGAGTGCAACAAAATAAAAGTCTGTCTCTCGGTGCATTGCAGCAAAATCAGCAGTGAAAAAATCCTGAATTTAGTGAATAGTTGAACCGATATTTTAGGAAAGCATTTATATACTTGCCAACATTTTTTTTTCTGGCCCCCTCTGCAACAGTACAAGGCTGACTTCTGCTACAGCCACTTCTCCCCAAAACATTTTAAAATAAATGCCCTGATCGCCATCTCCATAAGGTAACACACACTAACTATCATAGTACCTCATACAACCCCACTTCAACGATACAGAACCATCCCTTTAAGCCTCTACTCACTTGGTTTTATGTAGGTCGCAATCGCCGCAGTCACACAGAGAACCACCAGCAGAATACTGACCACTACACATCTCACTTTATAGAACGTTGAATAGAACCCAAAGGGATCTCTGTACATCAGGAGAGTTTTGGCTGTTGGCAGACACTGGAGGTATGGGTCTATAACTGCGCACCAATACTCCCCTGTGTCCTCCAGTGAGACATTTAAGATAGTAACCGACATGTTAGAGGTAACTATTCTGTTCCGATCAAACTCCCTGTGATGAACGACACTGCCGTTTGTTTGTTTCGACTTCATGAACCAACTGAATCCCTTACCTCCACTCAAATCTCCGATACATCTGATAGTGACATTTTCTCCTCCTGAGAAGAGCTCTACATCAGGGGGGCCGAATTTGGGGCACACACACAGATGCATAGCATTCCTACTGTAATAGTTTTGACAGAAGTACAGACCTGAGTCATTTAATGCTAACGATGAAAACACCAGTGACTCGTTTTGGAAAACTTCTGGTTCTTCTTTAGAGTCGTACACCAATTTAGTTCTCTTCCTCCAACGGGGCTTGTCATCACCGGAGCCATCGCACTGCAACACGGCCGTCTCTCCCACCGAGCGGTAGATTATCTCTCCTGGGACCCATACCTGAACAGGATGACTGCTGACACACTGCTGTTGGTTCATCACAAGACAAGTGAACGTCCCAGTGACTGTTGTGGTGATGTTGGACCGACGAAGACCTGATGCTTTTATCACCACCAGAAATCCTCCTTTAACAATGTCCGTCACCGATGTCGTACCGTCCCAGAAAACTCTCGTCCATAATGTATCTAGTCTATATTCTCTGTCGTCGAGATAGTCGCCGTACATACCACCACCATGCACGAGCCACTGGATTTCCAGATCGTCAGCCGCTTTCTCACATGGCAGGTCCACTGTGTCTCCACCTCCCAGAAAGAAAGGTTTTCCCTCATCTATCCGACTACAAATAATAATGGTGGTGTTCCTCTCCAATGTCACAGTGCCATCGGTCCAACACTGCTCTTGGTACAGACCTGAGTCTGAATGGGTCAGATTGATGATCCTGTAATGAGAAACGATGTACTTTC
>CM047506.1:31721861-31724361 GCA_026122265.1 Ammodytes dubius
ACGCCAGCAGTGATTCGTGTGTGTGTGTGTGTGTGTGTGTGTGTGTGTGTGTGTGTGTGTGTGTGTGTGTGTGTGTGTGTGTGTTTTTAGCTGGTGTGTGTGTTCTTTTAGCTGGTGTGTGTGGGTGTTTGTAGTGGCTAAGTCTTAATCTTTAGAAAATACTGATTCTAGTTTTAGACATATTTTAGTATTGTTTATCCTTCATAGTTTTGACATAGATTTAGTCGACAACAACTCAAATTATTTGTAGGGGAGAGTGGGGTGAGTTGTGCAACTTTTTACTCAAAGTGATTTTAAAGTGAGGCCTTGACAGTTATGTCTCCAACTCAAATATGTACATATATTTCAGGATGTTGTGCATCCCTGGCAATAAACACTTTGGATCTGGAATAAACTGTAATATAGCTTTCGGAAAAAAAGTTGTCTTGTCGCACAAATCACCCCACAACGTAAATAATACAAAAATAAGGGCATTTTGTGCAGCATGACAACAAGGCAAAAGGCTACTTTTTCTGCAGGCAATTGGGAATTGCCTGTTTGTCATGTAGCAAATAAATGACTGCAAGTGTTAATTATGTAGCCTCATGTAAACCTATACACAACACTAAATATTCAGCTTAAGTATACAGATAGATTCACATGATGTACCAATGAAACATTAGTTGTGTAGTGGTCATCACGTCATATCGATTGATTTGGGCTAGCGTCTAGCTTGTTAAGCAGGTCAGTCGGCTAATTTATGCTCAGCCGTGTAGCGCTGTATGAGAGAGGCTATCACAACAGAGACAGGGCAGGGCAGTAGGTGTGTGCGACCCGCCTTAACCTGACATTAGGCCCTGGGGCTGAGAGGTATTAGTGACTGGTCCCTCTCTGAGCCAGATAACACAACATTTCTATTGATAGATGACCAAATCATTTTGGTGTAGGTGTGTGTGTGTGTGTGTGTGTGTGTGTGTGTGTGTGTGTGTGTGTATGTGTGTGTGTGTATGTGTGTGTGTGTGTGTGTGTGTGTGTGTGTGTGTGTGTGTGTGTGTCAATAGGCCACTTCTTAAGGTTTTTTCAGTAAAACCTGTTTAATGACAACAACCTGGCCTCTTCCGCGTGTTGGTAGATTACACAAAGTAGCTGTCCTGACAAACCAGTTATCACCAATAAAAACAAAACACACCAATATGTATGGACTCTTTCATTCTTTTTCTTTGTTTAAGAATGTCTTTGTGTGTGTGTGTGTGTGTCAATAGGCCACTTCTAAAGGTTTTTTAATTATTTTTCTAAAAATGACACATTAGGGGAGAACGGGGTTAGTTGTCACACGGGTTGGACTAAAATATAAAGTAGTGCTGGTAGTAAAGTAGGTGGAATTTGTATAGTTTCACAAAATTACAATATCGTAATTAATGCAAGGGTCCCGGATTGACTGACACACACACACACACACACACACACACACACACACACACACACACACACACACACACACACACACACACACACACACACACACACACACACACACACACATGCACACACAGACAGAGTGTCTGTGTCTATTTCTATTACAATTTTTTCATGAAGATACAAACTTGTTGAAGCAAAAGAAAATATTGCATTTTAAGCGTGAAGCATTTTATTTTTTTTATCTCAGTGACAGAACAGTATCAGTGTGTCTCTGTAGATCTGTTAGAACTGGAATCCACATCAGTCCCTTGAACCCTCTGTTAATAACAACAGGGAGGGCGAGGGGGACAAGGACAGGTATCAGGTAAAAAACAACAGGGATGGGGAGGGGGACACCAACAGGGAAGGGGAGGTTGGTATTCGCCATCGTACACGCCCAGATCCGCTTCCAAGCCGCTGTCCAAAGGCTTGGAGTCCACTGTGTCTGGAGTCCACAGGAAGAGAACCAGCATCACAGCCATCCAGCACACAGACATCTGAAAACAGGTTGAACTGTTTAACACCACCGTCATACAGAGCATTAACACACAGGCAGAACAGAGGGGTATACTACGAAGAGAGATTAAGGGCTGAGCGAGGTCTGTT
This sequence comes from Ammodytes dubius, assembly GCA_026122265.1. Lineage (NCBI taxonomy): Eukaryota > Metazoa > Chordata > Actinopteri > Uranoscopiformes > Ammodytidae > Ammodytes > Ammodytes dubius. The sequence continues at coordinate 31,723,905 of CM047506.1, forward strand.
GAGTCTGAAGCCAGAGTTTTCAGTATCACGAAAGGTGGCTCTCTTTATTTATTTATTTATTGATTTATTATTCTTTCGGACAATTCCACACAATACACAATTTTCTCTTGCAAATATTCATACATCATACTTTGTGTTGTCCGAAGGGAGACGGAAGAAGCCAAAGGCTTATCAGGTCCCGCCCCATGATAATATGTGGTAACAGAGGCTGCACGGCTAACCTGCTCAGACCAGTTTTTGTTCCAGAGTTTGAGCTTAAATTCAGCAGTAGTATACCCCTCTGGTGTGTATAAGAATAATTAACGTTCACTACCTTTAGCCAACAAATCACCATTGTTTACCCATTTTAGAGATACAATAAAGTTATTCAGGATTATTAAAGTTATTTGTTAAAGATTACATCATAACAGTCAAACAGAGGGCTCACCTTCATGGTTGATTCTCACCGGGTCTGTTG
>CM047506.1:31729361-31731861 GCA_026122265.1 Ammodytes dubius
GGGCGCGCCCTGACCCGTGGACCTTTACTGCAGGTCATCCCCTCTCTCTCGCTCTCTCTCTCTCTCTCTCTCTCTCTCTCTCTCTCTCTCTCTCTCTCTCTCTCTCTCTCTCTCTCTCTCTCTCTCTCTCTCTCTCTCTCTCTCTCTCTCTCTCTCTCTCTCTCTCTCTCTCCCCATTTCAACCCTGTACTATCTTATAAAGCTTGAAAATGCCCCAAAAAATGTATCTTCAAAAAATGATAATACCAAGATATTCTGTCTGTGCTGTGCTACTGTGTATAATAAGAAATGCTTTGGCCATTCTTTCGTTTTAGACATTCCGACACACTTTCATTTCATGGCAGGTTGTCTGTCCGTCCCCTAAAGGCTTAAAGGATTAGCTGTCCTGGGCTTGGATAGTGTTCCCTGTTCCCCCGTCCTCCAAAACTGCATTACACTCTTTCCTGTAGGAGATAAAAAGGATCAGAGTTACATGGCTCTGCAGTCTCCTATCTGAAACTATATGGGATAGTCTTACTCTATCAAGACGAAGTTGAAATAACATATATATGTGTGTGTGTGTGTGTGTGGTGCGTGCGTGCGTGCGTGTGTGTGTGTGTGTGTGTGTGTGTGTGTGTGTGTGTGTGTGTGTGCGTGCGTGTGTGTGTTGTGTGTGTGTGTGTGTGTGTGTGTGTGTGTGTGTGTGTGCGTGCGCGTGTGTGTGTGGTGTGTGTGTGTGTGTGTGTGCGTGTGTGCATGTGCTATGAACCAATACTCAAATAACTAGAAATAGCAAATAGCTGGAAATGTCAAAATATGCTTACGCACACACACACACACACACACACACACACACACACACACACACACACACACACACACACACACACAGTCACTCACTCACTCACTCACTCACTCACTCACACAAACCCCTACGAGGAACTTTCAGTTTGTGTTCATTCTTGCGCCCCCCTTTGGACAAAAGCGGTAGTGTTTTTACTACGCCAGCTGTTGTTCCTGGGTGAGCGTATACCCCATGACAAAGGCATTAAGAAAAACTGTATAAAAAAAGCATTCTTTACACTGATGGTCTCGTTTGCTGTTACATCTCATTTATGATCATCAGAGGAAAAATTAGACTGTTTCAGAAACATTTAAAATTCCTAGTAGCACCTTTAAATGTATCTTGGAGGCAATGATCTATCATTTAAGTGATAGTCTCCTCTGACATATCTGAAATTGGGGTAATGTGATTTAATGGATATGTCTTTCACGGCTGGAATTATGGATTTGTGAAGGGAGCTAATTTGAGCAATTTGAAAAGCTACTTCAGAGAAAGCAGCCATATGTCATGTCCTGCTTAGTAACATCTACGTGAATTGACTGAGATGAATAAAGATAAATGGGTTGAAAAGCAACATACACAGCTCCGGAAAAGATTAAAAGGACCAGTCTGGATTTTTCTTCAATCTTCATCTCTACATTACTTATTGAAAATGCTCTTAATGACAATATTCTTATTGTGAATTTGGTAGAAATGTTCTCAGTAGTTTATATTATAAAACCAAAATGTTCATTTTACTCAAACATATGCCTATAAATAGAGACACTGAACATTTGGAGTGGATTCTTTTTCCAGAGCGGTACTTATCAATATTATATTTCAAATCTACCAACATCTGTTGGAAAATGAAAATCTACACACTGCACCTTTAAGAAACAGTTTTTAAGACACACACAAACACACACACACAAACACACACACCACACACACACACACACACACACACACACACACACACACACACACACACACACACACACACACACACACACACACATAAAGTCAGTGTTACTCATTCCCTCATTAACTTTTTCTCAGAGCTTCTCAACGTGCCTAGGAGTCAAAACATTGGCCTTTACTGTACGTCACAATCCTATCTATCTATCTATCTATCTATCTATCTATCTATCTATCTATCTATCTATCTATCTATCTATCTATCTATCTATCTATCTATCTATCTATCTATCTATCTGTCTGTCTGTCTGTCTGTCTGTCTGTCTGTCTGTCTGTCTGTCTGTCTGTCTGTCTGTCTGTCTGTCTGTCTGTCTGTCTGTCTGTCTGTCTGTCTGTCTGTCTGTCTGTCTGTCTGTCTGTCTGTCTATCTATCTATCTATCTATCTATCTATCTATCTATCTATCTATCTATCTATCTATCTATATCTATCTATCTATCTATCTATCTATCTATCTATCTATCTATCTATCTATCTACTATCTATCTATCTAATCTATCTATCTATCTATCTATCTATCTATCTACTATCTATCTATCTATCTATCTGTCTAACTATCTATCTATCTATCTATCTATCTATCTATCTATCTATCTATCTATCTATCTATCTATCATATCTTCTAACTATCTATCTATCTATCTATCTATCTATCTATCTATCTATCTATCTATCTATCTATCTATCTATCTATCTATCTATCTATCTATCTATCATCTAT
>CM047506.1:31754361-31764361 GCA_026122265.1 Ammodytes dubius
TGAATACTGCTTGGGGATTTGTGCTACCATGCAAGAGTAATGCACACACACACACACACACACACACACACACACACACACACACACACACACACACACACACACACACACACACACACACACACACACACACACACACACACACACACACACACACACACACACACACACACACACACACACACACACACACACATAAAGTAGTTTTCTGGGCTAAGCATTGTTGCTCTCCCCACCTGCTGGATAACTTCTTGGGGTTTGTGCTACCATGCAAGAGTAATGCACACACACACACACACACTAGGGGTTGTGCTACTATGCAACAGTAATGCACACACACACACACACACACACACACACACACACACACACACACACGCACTAACACACACACACACACACACACACACACACTAGGGGTTGTGCTACCATGCAAGAGTAATGCATTACTGAGGTGTGTTGAGCCTTGAGCTAGAGTTTTGAAGGTTATACATGTTGCTCTGGTTTAACCTGGCTAGATTGGCATGGTGAATAATTCTGCACCACTAACCTTAGATTCTGCGTTTAGGATTTAAAATGGCTACGAGGCACTCGCGCTCTCTCTCTCTCCCCCTCCCTCTCTCTCTCTCTCTCGCTCTCCCTCCCTCTCTCTCTCTATCTCTCCCTGTCTCTCCCCCTCTCTCTCTCTCTCCCCTCTCTCTCTCTCTATCCCTCTCCCTTCCTCTCTCTCTCTCTCCCTCCCTCTCACTTTCAGTTTGTGTTAATTCTAGCGCCCCCTTTGGACAAAAAGAAAAAAACATTATTTGCACTGATGGTCTTGTTTGCTGTTACATGTAATTAATGATCATCAGAGGAAACATTAGACTGTTTCAGAAATATTTAAAAGTTCCTCGTAGCACCTTTAAATTAAAGGGAAACATATAGATGCTTGAATAATCCAAATATACCTGATGTACAAGTTTCACTTACAAATGCCATGTTACCAAATCGTCCAAATGTCATACATGTAAAATGTGTAAAATATGAGTTTACTGACAGTTAGGCAGAGTGAACTTACCAGAACAAACTTTAAAATGTAATGTGTTAAGTTTGCAAACTCAAAACAGTACCATTCTTTTTCAAGGCTGCCTGTCATTGGGGTGGCTGTGGTGAAGTGTGTAGGGCGGTCGTCCACTGGGTTACAGGGTCGGAGGTTCGATCCCCCGTCTCCCCGCCACATGTCCAAGTGTCCCTGGGCAAAGAGACATTGAACCCCAAATTGCTCCCGATAGTTAGCTTGCACCCTGCGTGGTAGCTGCTGCTGCTATCGGTGTATGAATGAATGTGTGTGTGATTGGGTGAATGTGTACAAAACAATGTAAAGCGCTTTGGGTCTGTGAAAACCCAGGGAGAAACGCTATAGAAGTGGAGTCCAATTACCATTTAGAAACCATAGCTCTATCACAATTAATATATTTAGTTCTCTTACAAAAAAGTGTGTATATGACATCAACGTTATTATAAATTGATATGTTAAGGGGTAGGACTAGATAAGTTTTTTACTTCCTCCTACCCCCTTTCGAGCATGTAGAAAGTGTGTCTGTTTTTTTTTTTAAATTCGATTTCTTTTTTTCTTTTGTTTTTTTTAAATTTATTCATCTATTTTTTTATTGCTCGCATGTTCGAAATAAAGACAATCAATCAATCAATCAATATAAATCCATTTAGGACAGAACTCAAACTGCAGTGTGAACTTACCAGAACAAACTTTAAAATGTAAATGTATTAAGTTTGCGAGCTTGAAAAAAGTACCGTTCTTTTTCAACGCTGTCTGTCATTTTGAAATCATAGCGTTATCACATTAAACATGTTGTGTAAAAGTATATAAAATTAAATATATATTAAGACTACAAGCTTAAAAAAATATATAATTCCAGACACCCGCTGTTACGACCCGGCTCAAGGAAGCAACATAAAGTAGTCAAAACAAAGGTAAAGGTGTAAGAAAATGCTGTTTATTGTAACATAGGTTTAACAAAAAGGTGAACGGGAGCCATGCTGCTGGCCCTGGCTGGAGAGGGTGAGTCAATTAAGCTTCCAGCTTAAATAGGCAGCTCAGGTGGCAGTCAACGAGGTGAGGGAGGGGCTTCAGGAGCTCTGCAAAACAAGGCACAGATCTGGCACGTAACACCTCCCCCCTTAAAATGGTTGCTATGCAACCTAACAATCACCGAACTAGACTATAAATGAAATGGTGCTACTACGGGTAACGTTTACAACCTTGAGACTGGAGTCTGCAGGCGCAGCGACACCAGTCCAGAGGTGGATGGCAAAAGAGGCAGGGATGTCTCCCACTGGAGACCGAATACACAGGATGCCATTCATGACCTTGAGAGAGCATCGGCAAGCACGTTGTCTCTTCCACGGATGTGCTTAATGTCCAGGTTAAAGCCCTGCAGGAACAAACTCCATCGCATCAGCCGGTGGTTGGAGTTCCTCATTCTGCTGATGAAGACGAGTGGGTTATGGTCGGTGTAGACCACCAGGACCTGACTGCAAGAGACATACACATGAAAATGGTCGAGAGCAGAGATAAGGGCCAAGGCCTCTTTCTCGATGGTTGAATAATGCTTCTGATGAATGTCAAACTTCTTTGAGAAGTAGCAAACTGGATGCTCAACCCCTGACAGGTCATCTTGAAGCAGGGCAGCACCAACCCCAGCATCGCTAGCATCGACAGCTAGTTTAAATGGCCGGCCAAAGTCAGGGGCAGCCAGTACTGGCGCACTAGCCAAAAGGGCCTTCAGATTCTCAAATGCTAACTGGCACATCTCTGTCCAAACAAAATGGACCTTTGGGCTAAGTAAGCTAGTCAAGGGGGCAGCCACAGTAGCAAAGTTCTTACAGAAACTCCGATAATAACCTGCCATACCAAGAAAACGTTTCAGCTCACGCCGAGAAGTAGGAACACTGAAACACGGAATGGCCTCTACCTTAGCGCCAATAGGACAGACTTCCCCCCGCCCAACAACCTTCCCCAGGTAGGTCACAGTGGCCTGTCCAAACTCACACTTGGCAAGGTTCACAGTCAAATTGGCAGCAGCCAACCTACCAAACACTTCCTCAACCTGAGCTATGTGCCGAGCCCAGGTGGAGCTATAAATAACAATGTCGTCAAGGTACGCTTCACAATCTGCAACCCCTTTCAACACCAGGTTAACAAGACGCTGGAATGTGGCCGGTGCATTTCGCATTCCAAAAGCCATCACTGTATACTGACAGAAGTCATCTGGAGTCACAAAAGCGGAGATTTCACGAGCTCTCTGAGTGAGAGGGACCTGCCAGTATCCTTTGAGGAGGTCTAGCTTGGTGACGAAAGCAGCAGACCCTACTCTGTCAATGCAATCATCTAGACGGGGAAGAGGATAGCAATCAGGCTTTGTGACAGAATTTACCTTGCGAAGATCAGTACAAAAACGAGGTGTGCGATCTGACTTATCAACCAGCAAACACGGGGAGCTCCATGGGCTAGCACTAGGCTCTGCAATGCCATGTTGCAACATGTAATCCACTTCTTTACTCATCAGCTGGCGTTTCTCAGGATTTACTCGGTAAGGGTGTTGCCTAATAGGTGCAGCATCCCCTACATCAATGTCATGCTGGAGAACATTTGTACAAGTGGGCACGTCAGAAAACAGGGCAGGATGTTTACGGATAACCTCAATAACCTCAGACCGATGTGATGACTCTAAATAAGACAGATGGACCTTCAAGCTGGCTATGATTTCTGAGTTTGGAAGCCTACCCTGAGAAACCCCACGTTCCACAACACCATCATTGTCTTTTTCGCCCACAGGAACCGAAGTGCTCAGCACAGCAACAGTCTTCACCCCTGAAGGCCCCGCCTGGCTCCTCTCACAGTACTGTTTCAACAGATTAACATGACAGAGACGTGTTTTACGCTTTCGCTCTGGAGTCTTTATCAAATAATCCAACTCACCTACTTGACGCTCAATCACATATGGCCCGCTAAACCGAGCTTGCAAAGCAGACCCCATAATTGGCAGCAGCACCAACACCTTGTCCCCAGGAGAGAACGTTCGATGCTTGGCCTTTCTGTCATACCACCCCTTCATCTGTTCTTGGGCTTCCCCCAAGTTCTGCTTCGCCAGCTCACATGCCTTGTTAAGCTTTGACCTAAAATGACAAACAAAGTCAAGCAAATTTGTGGACACGGGCTGGTTTTCCAGCCATCTCTCTTTCAACAGTTTCAAAGGGCCCCGTACAGTATGGCCGAACACCAGTTCAGCTGGACTAAAGCCGAGGGACTCCTGAGTGACCTCTCTAGCTGCAAAAAGGAGCAAAGGGGTTCCCTCATCCCAATCTTTCTCAAACTCCTTACAGTAGGCTCGCAACATGGACTTTAGGGTCTGATGAAACCGCTCTAGGGCCCCCTGAGACTCGGGATGGTAAGCAGACGAAGTGTGGTGCTCAATGGACAACTGCTGAAGAACTTGAGAAAACACACGGGACATGAAGTTAGACCCCTGGTCGGTCTGGATAACCCTGGGCAGGCCAAACACTGTAAAGAACTTAATAAGGGCCTTCGAAATGGCTGAAGCGGTGATGCTACGTAGAGGGATAGCTTCAGGAAACCGGGTAGCTGTACACATAATTGTCAATAAGTACTGGTTACCTGATTTGGTACGAGGAAGGGGACCAACACAATCAATCAAGATACGCTCAAAAGGCTCTCCTATGGCAGGGATGGGATGTAAAGGAGCTGGGGAATCCTCTGGTTGGGTTTACCAATAGTTTGGCACACATGGCATGTCCTACAATGCTCAGCAACATCAGATTTCACACCCGGCCAAAAGAAATGTCTTAACACTCGGTCTAAAGTTTTCCTAATCCCCATATGACCAGCAAGACAATGATCATGAGCCAACTGCAAGACATCCTGACGATAGACACTTGGCACCACCACTTGAAACACACTACCCCAGTCATCATGACAGGACAGTTTAGGAGAAGTCCACTTTCTCATTAACACACCATTGTTTACAAAATAGCAACCAGACACAGCTGTCATCTCATTATCAGAAACAACCTCGTCAAAAAGAGAAGCTAAGGTGGTATCTTTCCCCTGCTCACACTTGAGCTCGTCACAGGAGGGAAACACTTTACCAAACCCCAACATGTCACCTTTAGCTAAAAATGTGTCAAACAGGGCAATATCGGAATCAGCTTCTTTGTCTTGTGTCTTCTTCTTTGACATAGCACGGGTAGTAACACAAACAGGAAATGCTTCTGGGTACTGCTTCTCAAGTTCATCTGGGCTTTTGGACACTACAGGAACTGGAACAACCTCAGGAGCTGCAAGTACCCTACCACCGGCTAAGTCGTTTCCCAAGATGAAAGACACCCCTTCAATTGGAATGCTTGGACACACAGCTACAGCTACCTCCCCAGCCACCAGACCTGTTTCAAGTTTAAGGTTATGCATAGGCAGGGACAAATACCCACCCCCAAACCCTTGGACGAGGACATTAGAGCCCAACTCAGACTGGTCAGTAAACGGTAAGACGTCCTGTAGAATCAAAGACTGGAAAGCACCAGAATCTCTCCAAATCTTAATTGGTTGCTTGTTTAAAGGGTCAGCGACAAGAGAAACAAAACCATCCATGAGGAAAGCCGAAGAGCCAGCCAGCTCATTCTTTTGAGCGGGTTGGTCCAGGTTTTGGGTGAGGGCACACTTTTTCACCGCTTTTAGTAAGGCAACAGGCTTAGGGTTAAACTCTTGTTTCTTACTCAATACAGGACAATCGGCCACAAAGTGCCCACTTTTCTTGCAATAGAAACAAGTCTTCTCCCAGGGAGTACTCACAGTAGCCGACCTTCTAGTGAAAGCTGTAGAAACCGGGGGAGGAGATTTTGAAAACCGAGGTCTATTAAAATCAGCCCTTCCTTTTCTCTCACCTTGGCCGTCATCAAAGCTTACCTTGTTTGTCAATACAAACTCGTCTGCTAAAACAGCAGCTTGATCAAGAAAGGTTACTTTTTGCTGATTGAGATAATTACATACGGCACTAGGCAGACAATTTTTAAAGTCCTCCAGCAACACTAATTGTCTAAGATCCTCCTTCGTTTCCGCCCTCTGTGATTTGCACCAAGAACTAAAACTGATCTCCTTCTCCCTCGCAAACTCCACATAAGTTTGGTCACCCTGTTTACTGAGGCCTCTAAACCGCTGGCGGTACGCCTCCGGAACAAGCTCATAAGTTCTTAGAATAGCACTTTTAACTTTTTCATAGTCCCTGGTATCCTCAATGCTTAAAGCAGTGTAAGCATCTTGTGCTTTTCCCACCAAAACGCTTTGCAAAAGTGATGTCCAGGCATGCATTGGCCACTCATTAACGGTGGCCACCCGTTCAAAATGAGCGAAGTACTTCTCAACATTTTTCTCAGCAAATGGAGGTACTAGTCTAATGTGTCTTGCTACATTAAACTGAGACGAGGCAGCATTAGATGAGCTCAGAGTAGCCTGCCTAAACTCAAGGTCTCTAAGGAAACGCTCGTGCTCTAAGTGCATCTGCGTTGAACTTACCTCTAGTTCTCTCTCTTTGAGGATACGCTCTTTCTCTTTATCAATACGCTCTTTCTCATTATCAATACGCTCTCTTTCTTTATCCTCTAGTTCTTTTTCTTTGAGGATACGATCTTTTTCTAGTTGCCGTTCTCGAAAAGCCAACTCCTTCATCCTAAACTCAAGCACAGCATCTGACATTTGAGGAAGAACAAGTTGTTGATATGCTGGCGAAGACGGTGGTTTTAGAACGCCTCTTTCTACTAGAATAGCCTTAAGTGCTTCTCTTAAACTATCTTTAAGGCGTTTATCACTGCTGGTAATCTCAATGTCATAACGACTGGCCAGGCTAAGGAGCTGTTCTTTAGAAAGCTGACATAGCAACTCCTCTGAGGGTGCGCTAATAAAGTCATCTAGCACTGTGGGTGCTGCCATAGTAGATAACTTCACTAGTCAAAAAAACAACAACAATGATTTTACACAAGGCTTCAACTTAACCCGTATGCACAGTGTACACCTTATCCAATACTACAGCTAGTCACAAATCATCTCTACTAAATGTTTTTTTTTTCCTTTAAACCAAGATCACAGAAATAGGCCTAGAACTACTAAGTAGCACAAAATATTACCCATCCAAAATCTATTACCCACAATAGAACCTGCTGGTAATCAAAACTAAGGCCACACAACCTCAGGAGAACTAGCCTACCAAGTCAAGTTACACACCACCACTTGACACATCCACAAGCTGCAGAAAAAAAACAAAGTTAGGATCCAGGACACGTTACCACAACTGTCCCCATAAAGCAATCACTAACTCAGCTAACATTACAAATCAATTCACTGATGGGCACAGTGAGCAAGCCTCCGAGTACAAAAGATCATCAAAGCAAACCCCCTGGTACCTGCCTATCTTTATACTAAACCTAACTGTCTTCTTGAGGCGTACCGGGCTCGAAGCTCTAGACTTATCAACCAGCAAACGAACCGGCTCTGAAGCTCTAGGCCCCCACCCAGGATATCCCCGAAAATAAAAAAGGCAAAATAACAAATAGTGCACTGATGGAAGGCAGATTGCTCTGACCAGCTGGCACACTCCCTAACTAACCAGGGAGATCACCCACAACTTTAGATCAAAAGCACTCAGATTCAATACTCACCATACTCACCCTGAAAAAACGCCTACTCACAGCCACACTGCCAAAGTATACAAAGTTTGTCTAGGGGACAAAGAGAAACAAATTAACTCAACAAAAAAAACTCCAGATTGATCCCGGACGAGCCCCCAATATGTTACGACCCGGCTCAAGGAAGCAACATAAAGTAGTCAAAACAAAGGTAAAGGTGTAAGAAAATGCTGTTTATTGTAACATAGGTTTAACAAAAAGGTGAACGGGAGCCATGCTGCTGGCCCTGGCTGGAGAGGGTGAGTCAATTAAGCTTCCAGCTTAATTAGGCAGCTCAGGTGGCAGTCAACGAGGTGAGGGAGGGGCTTCAGGAGCTCTGCAAAACAAGGCACAGATCTGGCACGTAACACCCGCCAACAATTTAGAATAAGAAAAGTCCTCCACCTCAGACGACCCATCTGTGTGGCATATGAGCTCACTGTGTAGCGACAGTGCCGTTAGACTTTGTGTCACTCGATTTTTCCAATTAAGTCATGTCATTCAAAGTGATAGCTAGCAGCTAGCCCCCTCCTTCAAAGACCACCGCGCGCCCCACTCCCTCCCGAATGTCGGCCGGCTGATGTCGGAATGTTTAAAAACAAAGGTTCTCAAACGGAATTTTAGAATCCATGGTCTGAAAGCATTTTTCAAAATCGTGCAGTAGCTCAAACAGGGGGTGCAGTTACCCTTTAATATCGGCAACATTCCTTTATGAAACTGCCTGTCATTTAGAAATAATTGCCTTATCACATTAAACAGATTCAGTACTGTCCTCAAATTTTTTTTTGTAAATTTCATAGACTTAATTCTTTTTGTTTTAACAGTCCCAGTGATGTTGGACTCGTATATCTCATGGAATGTCTCTCGTCCAATCAAATCACTCGGTCAGAACCAACTGCTGTGTGAAACTATTTAATTCATGTACTGTAGGACAGAACTCTAAAGAACTGATAAAGTTGCTTGAGTGTCTGTCAGTTTTCCCTTTGTTTCTCTGTCTGTCAGTCAGTCAGTCAGTCAGTCAGTCAGTCAGTCAGTCAGTCAGTCAGTCTGTCTGTCTGTCTGTCCATCCCTCTATATCCGTCTGTCTCTCTCTTTCAAATTCAAATTCAAATTCAAAATTGGCTTTATTGGCATGACAGTTTTTTTAAAAACAATATTGCCAAAGCAAACATCAGATAACAAATAATTCGAACAAATATTCAGACAATACACAATGTGTCAAAATAAAACAATATACAATATGAACGATATATACATCTGTATGAATATTATATTGTGTGTGTGTGTGTGTGTGTGCGTGCGTGCGTGTGTGAGACCTGGTGTATTATGTCCTAATTTTGTGGCAAGCCGAAATAAACTGTCCTGCGAGGACGGAGCTCTCTTTACGCTCTCCCATAACTAATCTAAATTGCTCTTCAGGGGAGCTTCTAAAATTTTGGTGTATTTGGCCGAATCTGTTAAAATATATTTCTCTAACATTTTTAAATTTGGGGCAGTGCAGGAGGAAGTGCTGCTCTGTCTCGACAGCAGCTTCTCCACACTGCAGGCACAGCCGCTCCTCTTTGGGCAGCCATGTTTTCTTATACCTGCCTGTCTCGATGGCCAGGCTGTGAGCGCTCAGTCTGTACTTTGTCAACATCACTCTGTGTCTAATATCAGTCACTGTGGTCAGGTAGGGGGCCACAGTGTACTGTCTGTTTAGGGCCAGATAACACTGCATTTTGCTCTGTGTTTGTGTTTTAGTGTTCCAATGGGTGAGGTAGGTTTGTTTCTGATGTGTTATAATTTGGTTGAGTCTAATTGATATGTTCTCAGGCTGGTCCTGAGGCAGAGCAGAGGGGGAACCTGTCTGTGGACAGAGCCTCAGGACCAGCTGAGTGAGGGGACTCCTGTTCATCTCTTGGCTTTGCAGGGCTTTGTGCTGGAAGGAGTGGGGGTCACTTTGTTTTAGGTGTAGCCAATATTTAATTGATCTTTTTTGGATTTTTAGTAGTAGTGGATATTGGCCTAATTCAGCTCTGCAGGCATTGTTGGTGGTTGTCCTGTGTACCTGCAGAATGCTTTTACAAAATTCGGTGTTTGCAATTTCAATTGGATGTTTTTCCCATTGGTCAAAAAGTTGGTTCGTTTGGGGCCCCACACTTCACTTCCATAGAGCAGGATGGGTTCAATAATTGCTTGGAGTAGTTTGAGCCAAATTAGAATTGGAATCTGAATGTAAATTTGTCTTTTGATTGCATAAAAAGCCCTGCGTGCTTTCTCTCTCAGT
>CM047506.1:31771861-31774361 GCA_026122265.1 Ammodytes dubius
AAATGAGAGTATGCCAGCCACTCCACAAATAGATGGCAGTGCACATGAGAATGTTGGTTAACATTACATGTTGAACATGTATAAAACAATCAGACAGCCTCTGAAAATATGCTGGTGGACGACCATCCATTGCTATACTGTTTTTGTAACCCACTTTACATTGTAGAAGGATCTTTTTCCCCTCAAATCTCAGCCTCAACAACTCCCCTGTCCGACTGCAGTTTAGCAAAGGGCCTGAAGTCAACCAGCCAGCTAAAGGGTTGTGGTTTCACTTCATGGCTTCAGGGATTGTGTAGTCTGTGAGTGTGTGTTGTGTGTGTGTGTGTGTGTGTGTGTGTGTGTGTGTGTGTGTGTGTGTGTGTGTGTGTGTGTGTGTGTGTGTGTGTGTGTGTGTGTGTGTGTGTGTGTGTGTGTGTGTGTGTGTGTGTGTGTGTGTGTGTCTGTGCATGTACCAACCTGCATTTGTATCAACAACACAGCACACGAGAGAGACAGACAGACAAACGCAGATGTGCATGACAACACACAAATAGGAAAACAAATCCACTGAGGACTGAGGAAGCAGCAAGAGCATAAATCTAACTCCATGAAACAAGAGGGAAAAAGACGAACAGCTAAGTCGGGCTGAGAGTGTGTGAGCAAGTGTGGCGCTCCGGTGGTGTAGTGGATAGAGTGCATTCCTCTCTGAAGTGTGGGAACTTGAGAGGGGATATGCGAAGAATGCATTCCAATATACCCTGTATAAATATAATATAAAGAAACTTAAAGCTGGGGTGGAGGATTTGGGGAGAAAATGGCAGTTGGGATAGAGATTCGAATCCAAATACCTCAACCGCTCCACTTGTTCTCTTTGGTCCCTCCCCTATGGTCTCTCCCTGACACGCTCTACACCAACAAAGTCGTGTCAAAGTGAATGAACAGTCCCAACAGCCAATAAGAACAGAGAATCGGAGCCTCGCTCTGATTGGTCAAAGTGTACAGCTCACGTTAATTTTGACCAATCAGAAATCACATACCCCAGCTTTAACTTAACTTAAAATATCAGACTATGGTCCTGTTTTCCCAGCTGGGACACAGGACTTGTGATACGTCATGTCCCTCCTTCTCTCTCTAAATTCTTCTATCGTCTATCCATTAAATATTTCCTCTTTGCCTTGGCTCCACAACACAGTTTTTCCGCCTTTATCTCACTGGACAATTCGACCGTGACTCGTCCAGCTGTGGTGCTGTCTGTCTGTCTGTCTGTCTGTCTGTCTGTCTGTCTGTCTGTCTGTCTCTCTGTCTGTCTGTCTGCCTGCCTGTCTGTCTGTCTGTCTGTCTGTCTGTCTGTCTGTCTGTCTGTCTCTCTATCTGTCTGCCTGTCTGTCTTGTCTTCCTTGTCTTGTGTCTGAAGGTGTTTTTTTATTCTTGTCAGCTCTCTCTCCCTCAAGCTAAAATCCATCTCAGAGAAAAAACCGTAAATGCCATCTTTCTAGTCTGCCTTTTTCTCTCTCTCTCTCTCTCTCTCTCTCTCTCTCTCTCTCTCTCTCTCTCTACCTCTCTCTTTCTACTCTGCCTTTTTTTGCTTTTCCCTTGTTTTTCCGCTGACTTTAGCACATAGGTACCCTTTCCTTTGCCCTCTTTTTATCAATCTATTTTCTCTTCATCCCTCTCTCTCCCTCTCTTTCTCGCTCTTTCTCGCTCTTTCTATATCTATATCTCTCTCCCTCTCTCTCTCTCCCTCTCCCTCCCTCTCTCTCTCTCTTTCTCTCTCTCTCTCTCTCCCTCTCTCTCCCTCTCCCTCCCTCTCTCTCTCTCTTTCTCTCTCTCTCTCTCTCATCCCCCTAGGGTTCAATTGATAGCCTGGATGTGTTTGAAAAAGCCTTGTCTGCCAAAAAGTGAAACTGGGGAAAGACTGAGGCTTGTTAGGTGGACAGAGAGAGAGAGAGAGAGAGAGGAAGATAGAGAGAGAGAGAGATAGAGAGAGAGAGGGGAGAGAGGGAGAGAGAGAGGAGAGAGAGAGATAGAGAGAGAGAGGAAGAGAGAGAGAGAGAGGGAGAGAGGGAGAGAGAGAGAGAGATAGAGAGAGAGAGAATGTGGAGAGAGAGAGAGAGGAAGAGAGACATAGATAGAGATATTGTTGGAGAGAGAGAGAAAAGAGAGATACAGAGAGGAGAGAGAGAGAGAGAGAGAGAGAGAGAGATTGTTGGAGGAGAGAGAGAAAGAGAGAGGACAAGAGAGAGAACAGAGAGTGTTGGAGTACTTCCAAGTTTGAAGGGCAGAGCAGAGATGAATGAAGGGTCCGGGGATTCAGCCTATAGCCTATGGCAGGTACAAAGTGTTTTATAAGAAACAGAGATTCACTGGAGATTCTAGCTGGGCAAAAAATAAATTGGTCTGGTTTATTGACACTCAAAACAACATTGTTCTACAGACCCTTACCTTCAATTTAAAAGTGAAAATGAAACTTTTGCATAAATTGACACTCAGAGATCCCTAAATGAGAATTATATTTCTGAAA
>CM047506.1:31786861-31806861 GCA_026122265.1 Ammodytes dubius
TTCTCTCTCTCTCTCCCTCCCCCCTCTCTCCCTCTCTCCCTCTCTCTCCATATCTCTCTCTCTCTCTCTCCCTCTCCCTCTCTCCCTCTCTCCCTCTCTCTACCCCTGTATAACTGTAGCTATTATATTCGTATTGTTTCATTATTTATTTGGTTTTTACTAGCTCTTAAACCTGCAGTGTGTAGAATTTTGGGTTTTATTTCCTAGCAGATTTTGTAGAAAGTAATTATAATATCCATAAGTACATTCAATTCAGTGCATAATAGCTGAAAAAAATGTTTTGAATATTTTTTTTTCCCCTTAGAAATGGTCTCATAATATATGCCATCTTGAAAGCGTCATAGTTGGAATGCCATCAGGTGCATTGTTTAAAATGTAGAATTGTTCTTGTCCTTGAAGGCCACTGTAGCTTCTGTTATTATTCTAAAGGGTTGGGGTTACCCAGGGAGCGTTGCATTCTAGAACTTTGTAGAACTTACTTGATGATGTCATATTACACACTGCACCTTTAAATGCAATTGCTAATGTATAATATTGATGTATTTTATGTTCCATGTGAAGCACTTCTTTGAATGGCCTTGTGTCTGTATTGTGCTATAGAAATAACCTTGCCTTGATTTATATACCCAGAGTTGAAATACACCTTGTAAACAATGACAAAAAGACACCAAATAAATCAAATCAAATCAAATCAGTTTTATTTGTATAGCCCAAAATCACAAATACATTTGTCTCAGTGGGCTTTACATTCCATACAATATGATAGATGATACAATATGACACCCTGCCCTTACACCCTTAGCTCGGCTGAGAAAAAACTCCCAGTAAAAACCCTTTACCGGGATTAAAAACATTTAAGAAATCTCAGAAAAGGTCACCATTGCTTAAATCGTGTCGGCCATTACCATTTCTATTGGGCAATTTCATGCTAATGTCTGTTGAAATGCTCCAATTTATTATCATAACAGTCTCCTATATATATTATTTTTTTTTCTGAACATTAATATTTACCGAACATAAAGAAACGCCTGGTTTCATTTGAAAAGTGAAATTGTAATTCTCTTTTCTCCGGGCATTTCTTACAACTTAATGAAATAATCATGGCAGTTAATGGATTTATTACTGTGTGTGGGGGGGTGTGTGTGTGTGTGTGTGTGTGTGTGTGCCTGAACCCTGAGGGGGATTTGGGAAGCATGGATATTACAAATCATATACCTGTCTCTCTTTCACATTAATGGTTGTAGAAATTAGACCTAAACTCGATTAATTCTAAACCATCTTGGGATATGTGAACTGTATTACAATTCTTTCTCTGCCTACTCTTAATCATTTTGCCATTATCGCTATTTATATGAATACCCTCAACCCTCTCTATATCTCTCTTTCTCTCTCTCTCTCTCTCTCTCTCTCTCTCTCTCTCTCTCTCTCTCTCTCTCTCTCTCTCTCTCTCTCTCTCTCTATCTCTCTCTCTCTCCTCAAATACAACCATTTGCAAAGATTATTTCATTGGATAACTTATAGACTGAAATCTACAAATAGCACTTTTTGTCAAATAATATTTTTTGTAAAACTCAAATCCCTCTCCCCTCTCTCTCTTTATCTCTCTCTGTCTCTCTTTCTCTCTCTCTCTCTCTCTCTCTCTCTCTCTCTCTCTCTGTGTGTCTCCCTTTTTCTCTCTCTTTATCTCTCTCTCTCTCTCTATCTCTCTCTCTCCATTCTCCTATTTTATTGTATAAATAACTTATTTTACTGACTGTATGTACAAATAGCAGTTTCATTTATGTAATTCTTGTAAAACTAAAATATCTCTCTCTCTCTCTCTTTTTCTCTCTCTCTCTCTCTCTCTCTCTCTCTCTCTCTCTCTCTCTCTTACAGGCTTTCCCTCCCTTTCTCCTCATCCTCGTTGTCAAGGCGTGGCGGTCGTCAGGGGCCATGAGTAGCAGTTGGATCGACAGTCCCCAAACCCCTTTCACGTGGAACACTTAAAAAAAAAAAAAAAAAAAAAATGGCTACCGATCCTGCTGCCATGGTGCAAACCCAGCTCTAATATCACTTCCAAAACACCCTTTCCTTCCACCTTTTTCCGTTACCTTTCTACTTTAAATTGTTACCCCTTCTTACCCCTGCTAGCTTTCCCTTCATTTTAAACCACTATCCTATCCTATCCTTTTTCCCCTTTATTTCTACTGAGGAAATATCGAACTATTTTAAATTTAAAACCATGGCTAGAAGACTGCCTTTTCCCTCCCTGTGTGTGTCCATCCTCCTGCCTGCGATGTTGCTTCTAAGCTTGCCCAGCGAGGTGGAAGCGGACTGCTGGCTGATAGAGGGAGATAAGGGATATGTGTGGTTGGCTATCTGCAGTCAGAACCAGCCTCCGTACGAAACCATTCCCCAGCACATCAACAGCACGGTCAGTATATGAGTGAGTGAGTGAGTGAGTGAGTGAGTGAGTGAGTGAGTGAGTGAGTGAGTGAGTGAGTGAGTGAGTGAGTGAGTGAGTGAGTGAGGGAGTGTGTGAGTGATTGATTGATTGATTGAAAACTATTTCGAACATGTAAAAGAAAACAGAAATTATCGTACAGAAAATAATGATGTTACACAAAATAGAAAGCATAATTAGATACATTAATGACAAACACTTGATAATTGTAACAACATGTTAGAAAAGGAGTGGGAAGAAGTTCACACTTATAGTACTATAATAATAATAATAATAATAATAATAATAATAATAATAATAATAATAATAATAATAATAATAATAATAATAATAATAATAATAATAATAATAATAATAATGATAGCTTTTTTTGTATAGCACCTTTAAAAACAATGGTTTAAAAAGTGTGTCAACATAAGAAACATACTGCTGGCTGATAGAGGGAGATAAGGGATACGTGTGGCTGGCTATCTGCAGTCAGAACCAGCCTCCATACGAGACCATTCCCCAGCACATCAACAGCACGGTCAGTATGTCAATTTGTCTAGAAGTAAATAATAATAATTTGAGTGAGTGAGTGAGTGAGTGAGTGAGTGAGTGAGTGAGTGAGTGAGTGAGTGATTGATTGATTGAAATGTATTTCAAACATGTAAAAGAAAAAAAAGAAATTATTTATTTATTTATTTATACATGTTTATTTTCTACAAATGCTGTTTCTTTATAGTCTACTTGCCAAAATGTGAACCCAGACATGTTGAGTACCCCAAAGTTTTATGTTAGAAATGTAAAGTATGGGTCCCCAGTAGGTAGAAACTGCCGGATGCTAACTTGCATATGTTGGGCAATTAGCGTAGCATAGCATAATTAGCATTAATTGGCATAATTACCATATTGACAATATTTCAGCAACTGCTTTGCCGATTTGGACAATATTGGAGTGGTTTTGGGGGTTATTGAGGATGATAAATCCATTTCTGACATTTTCAAAATTCAAAATGGCCGTTAAAACCGGAAGTGGTCATATTTCCACTCCAGATCCCTAGTTAACTAGCTAGCGAGCTAGTTAGCTCTTTAGCTAGCGTGCTAATTTATTTTGTTTAAGAACTTGTAACCAGGTTACAGCAACAACTGACATGACAATGGACATTAGCTAGCTAGCTTACTAGCAAGCCACTAAAGCAGCAGAGAGCCCCAGTTTCAGTTGATTCACAGACTTAAAGGTTCAGTAAGTGATATGGTCCTTTTAGCTAACTTCCTGTCAGTGACTGCAGTTAGCAGTACCCTCTTTATAGCACGTTGTCTCTTGATTGGAAAAAAATGAGCGGGATACTTGAAAATGTAACTTGCAATTACTGCAAAGCTGAATGACTCAGAGACCTGTGTCATGGACTGCGCATACTGTTTAAGTGATTGCTGTATGAATATAAAGAGATTTAACATGTACATTAACAAAAAAATCCCTTACTTCTTATTTAAATCCACCTGCAACCTGATCTTTCAAGTACAAAAGTGACCGATGCATCCTGCTTCCCCCTTCACCATTTACCAACCTTTTCCCTAACAACAAATAACAGTAAGTTAAACAAAGCGGAGAGAGAGAGACAGAGAGAGATAGAGATCCACACCAAAAGGAAAATACAGGCAGAGGGCATGATGTTCATGTTTTTAATTATCGGGACCTTTGCATAAAGCAGCTGCTATCCACCTTGTGTGACTCCTATGGTGTTACTGCAGTTGTGCTGATGGTTGAAGGATGCCTGACTATTATTGGCTTCAGAGAACTTCAAAAGTGTCTTGCATAAACAGATCACTGAAGTCCAGCCCTCCTCAAACTTGTCTCCAGTCTTGTGTCCAAGGAAGGAGAAGTTACTAAACCATCACTTATACTCGCTCAATGCAACCAGCAGCACACCGGTAGGAGCTGGAATCAGAAAAACTCTGGGGCTTGCTGTAAAACTCTAACATGAGCATGGTAGCTCAGAACTGGTTCAGAACCTAAATGAGCATTGCATTGACACAACCTATGAAGAAGTCCTACGTGTCCAGAAGTCAGCTGCCAACTTTGCTTCTGATGACCCGGATTTCAGGCTGCACTTGAAAATAAGAATTTTGTTCTTAATTTGCTTGCCTGGGTAAATAAAGGTTAAATAAAAATAAGTAGCTGCACGCAGTTGGCCTGGTGAGGTGCATTGGCCCTATCCACAGTTGGAGTGATCATTTTGATCTTGAGGTCTTCACACCCAATGGTCATCGCACAACACATGCGATGGCCACTTCGACTCACAAGCAGATAATGGCACTGAAAGTGAAGCAGCACCGCATGGCATGAGTCATGCTGCGACCATTGGGTGTGAAGACCTCAAGATGGGGTTTGAATAGAAAGATCAGGTTGCAGGTGGATTTAAATTTGTGAAGTTGCACACTCCGGGAGAAGAGGCAAACACTGAATTTACTTATGCTGCTATAGTTGCTTTCTAGCTAGCTAGCTATCTAGCTAGCTAGCTAATGGCAATTGCCATGTTGTCATGTTGTTGCTGTAATCTCTTTATGCATGCAGCAATCACTGTGTGCGCAGTTCATAACACAGTTCCCTCACACCCCTTTTCCTAGCCTCATCAGAGACCCTGCTTGCTTTCCACATAGCAGAGTCTAAGAGCTATACATCCAAAAATCGGTGGTGAACTTTACAAACAGCTCCTGCTCTTCCCTACGTGCAGTACGCAGAATAAAACTCTACTTGCCAGGTCGCCAAGGTTGTTATATACGTGTAGACGGGGATTGCGTAGTTTCCAATAACGAGTGGAAGACCAGATGTTTTTACCTGCTCATTGGCCAGTGACATCTTTGATTTGAGAGGGAATTTTTAAAAAAACACTGGTTATTGGAAACTACGCAATATTAAATGAAAGGAAAAAACCCATCTATAGTACCTTTTGATTGTGATTACTGTAGGAAAGAGCAGGAGCTGTTTGTTATGGTCCGCCACCGATTTTCAGATGTATAGCTCTGAGACTCTGCTATTCGTTTTTATCCAATCAGGATACGCTCTAAAGAGGCGGGTCTCTGTGCCCGTGAACGATGACTTGCTGCTCTCCATCGCTGCAATATCTGATGAAGACGGCTGTGTGTTCATGTGGTGGTGACGTAGGGACGAGGGAGGGGAATGTTAAGTCAAATGTTTGTAGGGACGACATGATAGGAAGAAATAATGGATTGGATTTATATAGCGCTTTTCAAGGCACTCAAAGACGCTTTACAGGGTTCCAGGTTCCATTCATTCACACACAGTCATACTGGTGGTGGTAAACTACCATAGTAGCCACAGCTGCCCTGGGGCAGACTGACTGAAGTGTGGCATGCAGCAGTCATACACATTCACACCAGGCAAGGTGGGTGAAGTGTCTTGCCCAAGGACACAACAACCATGACACAGGTGGCAGAGCGGGGATCGAACCGCCAACCCTTGGCTCATTGGCCAACCCGCTTAACCACCTGAGCCACGGTCGCCACAGAAAGCTAAAATAATCAAATTGCTTACTTCTGCTTTAACTTAGCATGCTAGCTAATGTGCTAACTAGCTAGCTAGCTAACTATGGATCTGGATAGGAATTAACTAGGTTTTCCTGAATCATATCAGCACAAAGGTTGTTGTGATAGCCAATGTATTAAGCATATAAATAACCCAGAAAATAGACTCCAAATTCATCAAAATCGTCCCACCTTGAGTGGAAATATGGCCACTTCCGGTTTTAACGGCCATTTTGAATTTTGAAAATGTCAGAAATGGATTTATCATCCTCAATAACCCCCAAAACCACTCCAATATTGTCCAAATCGGCAAAGCAGTTGCTGAATTATTGTCAATATGGTAATTATGCTAATTAATGCTAATTATGCTATGCTACGCTAATTGCCCAACATATGCAAGTTAGCATCCGGCAGTTTCTACCTACTGGGGACCCATACTTTACATTTCTAACATAAAACTTTGGGGTACTCAACATGTCTGGGTTCACAATGGGGCCCTATGGGCTGGCAAGTAGACTATTATGGAATGGTGTGCTTTTGTTTATATTCTAAAATAGTAGTGCCAAGTCATTTTAATGAGTGTAACCTTCTGTGATTTTCTGTGTAAATAACTGAAACTGACAAACTTGAAGATGATTTATTAAAGCACCCCAATGGTGATGCTAACACACATCTACATCATATACCTCACATGTACTTCCTACCTGTACATATCAAAGGAGAAATAACAAGCTGCTTGCAAACAGGCTCTCATTAGCTTACCACACATTTTGGACCAGGTACATAGTTGGGAAAATGACAAATTGGACAGAAACTTGAATTTTTTGGAGGTTCAAAATGCTCTTGGCCAGAAATCATGTTGGCAGAGATTGTTGGTCCTACAACTAATGGCTGCCAAAGGGTTCGATTCATCAACAAAAAAAAAAACATGGTCATTTTGGATCATTCATTAAATTAAATGTTGGAAGGATGGATGGATGGATGGATGGAAATATGGATGGATGGATGGATGGATGGATGGATGGATGGATGGATGGATGGATGGATGGATGGATGGATGGATGGATGGAAGAATAGATAGATATATAGATAGATAGATAGATAGATAGATAGATAGATAGATAGATAGATAGATAGATAGATAGATAGATAGATAGATAGATAGATAGATAGATAGATAGATAGATAGATAGATAGACAGATAGACAGACAGACAGACAGACAAAATCACCACCAACATGTAAACACACCCCTCTGCTCTCTCCTGTCCCCCTGCAGGTCCATGATCTGCGGCTGAATGAGAACAAGTTGAAGGCGGTTCTCTTCAGCTCCATGTTCCGCTTCACCAACCTGACAGACCTCAACCTCACCAAGAACGAGATCAGCTACATCGAGGACGGAGCCTTCGCTGGCCAGGCCAACCTGCAGGTCTGTGGTTAAAAAGACAACTCTGTTTTTTTTTTAGTTTTGTGATTTACTGATTTTAAAGCTGGGGTGGAGAATTTGGGGGAGAAAATAGCAGTTGGGATAGAGATTCGAATCCTATGGTCCCTCCCTGACGCTCTACAAACCTGCAGGTCTGGATAGATAAACATAACTCTGTTTTTTTTTTTTTTGTGATTTTTATTTTTACTGATTTAAATGGAAATTTTCATAATTTTTTCTCAATTCCAATTTAAAGGAATACTTCACCCATAAGAAACCGGCGTTCTATCATTATAAAATTTGCTATTATACTATAATGGATTAGGTTTTTCTTCCCTCGGTCTTCCCTTGGCCCACTGTCCTGTTAATCCTAACCATACTTTTTACCATGTGTGATGTCACACATGGGACAATATAGGGTTAAAACACTCTTTCTGCCTTTTCTCAGGCTAGGATGATCTGATTTCTAAAATAAAAGTGCACATTAATACTACATCGGATCTCAGATTTCAATACACGATCACATTTCCACCGATGAAGTAGGTCTTTAAGCCTGTGTGCCTGTGAAATACATTTAGGATGTGCAGTTTAGTCCTCTTGCTCATCAAAACTGGTCAAATATGCATATTGGTGAGACGTTCAGTCAAGTCAATGTGTGGTTCTATAGTGTATAGGAAGGTCCTATTAACCATCCCACAAACTAGATAATTTCTCTTTTATTTTGAAATGGGCCTGAACCAAGAGAGTAAACCCCATGGAGAATTAAAGATGGAGTCAGCGATTCTGGAGAACATTTGTTTCAAAATCACTTTCGGTCTTTTATGTGCTATATAAATAAACTTGCCTTTCTTCTTTCTTTCTTTCTTTCTTTCTTTCTTTCTTTCTTTCTTTCTTTCTTTCTTTCTTTCTTTCTTTCTTTCTTTCTTTCTTTCTTTCTTTCTTTCTTTCTTTCTTTCTGTTCCCAGGTTCTCCAGCTGGGCTACAACAAGATGACCAATTTGACCGAGGGCATGCTGCGCGGTCTGGGGCGGATGCAGTGTCTCTTCCTGCAACACAATCTCATCGAGGTCATTTCCAGCAATGCATTCTGGGAGTGTCCCAGCCTCAGTAGCCTGGACCTATCCTCCAATAAGCTCGCCCGCCTCGACCCTTCTACCTTCACTGTCCTCAACCGCCTCACCGTGTGCGAACTGGCCGGGAACCCCTTCCACTGCGGCTGCGATCTCTTCAGTTTCCTCACCTGGCTAGAAGCTTTCAACAACGTCACGCACACTTACGACCGCCTGCAGTGCGAAACCCCGCTCGAAATGAACGGGTACCCTCTCCTGAGCCCAGTGCCGGGACACGGGAGGAATGCCCGTTACACTCTTTCGTCCATGTGTCGCGACGGGGTGATTATTCCGGGGATGCCGTCCCAAGCGATGCCCGATCAGGACGGCTCCGGGCTGGATTACGACAACCTGGACCGGGGGCTTTTACACCAGCCCACCATCTCCTCCACTGCGGACCCCACCAACAGCCACCAGATCTCCATGAAGCTTCACACGGTCTCTCTTTTCACGGCTTCGTTGGTAGTGCAGATACCTCGACCGTACAGCAAGATGTACATACTCTCGCAGTACAACCAAACTTTCGCCGCGGATATTAAGCCCCTCAAGAACAAGAAGGAGACAGTGGTGTTGGACAAGCTTAAACCGCATACGAACTACACCTACTGCGTGGCTTCGGTGAGCAAGTCTCAGCACTACAATCACACATGTCTGACTTTCACCACGCGGCCCGTGGTGCCAGGGGACCTGAAGAGTGGTTCGGCGACCGCCACTCACTACATCATGACCATATTAGGATGTCTGTTCGGAATGGTCATCGTGCTGGGATTGGTCTATTACTGTCTCCGACGGCGACGCATCCAGGAAGAGAAGCAGAAGGCCATAAGTGTGAAGAAAACTATTCTGGAGATGAGGTACTAAAACTACGCTTTTATTATTTGTTGATGATAAAAGTCCTCTTAAGGGACCCATTACAACACTTTTTTTTCATGACTGGTTTTGCTGACAATAGTCACTACACAGATAGTGCCTTAGGAATACTTCACCCATAAGGAACCAGCGTTGTATCATTATAAAATGTTTTTTTTCTTCCCTCAGTCTTCCCTTGGCCCAGCTGTCCTGTTAATCCTAACCCTACATTTTCCCATGTGTGATGTCACACATGGGAAAATGTAGGGTTAGACAGTGAGACCATAAAACACTCTTTCTGCGTTTTCTCAGGCTAGGATGAACCGATTTCTAACATGTTTGCACATTTATACTACATAGGATCTCAGAGTTCAATACACCTTCACATGTCACCGGTGAAGTAGGTCTTTAAGCCAAAACAGAAATGATGACTACTAAATGTGTCCCATAGGGTGAACGTGATTTTTTTCATACAAGTTATGTACAGTACAAAACATTACATAACTTAATGGACCTAGACATATTATTTGCTTATTACAACTAATTCACTTTGAAAATATATAAATATGTATATCCGGTGTCACTAATTCATACGATCAAACTGTTGAGTATGCAGTATATGCAAAATAATGAACACACCATTACATAATTTAATGGACCTAGACATATTATTCGTTAATTACATTTCATTTGTCAGGTATGGCCCAGAGGCGGCTGCGGCGGTGGCTAACGACGCGGGGGCCATGCAGCATCACCAGGACCCGTCCCACCACCAGCACCATCACTCGGGCGGGTCGGGAGGGAAGCTGCCCCCCTCTGCCTCCTCCAGCACAGGCATGCTCCACAGCTCCGCCAACACCAGCTCCTCCCGCCTCTCCACCCTGCCACAGGTCACTGCCTATTCAGTCTGCTGTGTGTGTGTGTGTGTGTGTATGCTTTTTATAGTATTTATTTAAACCTGCAGTGTGTAGAATTTTGGCTTTTATTTCCTAGCAGATTTTGTAGAAAGTAATTATAATATCCATAAGTACATTTAATTTAGTGGATCAATTATTATTGAATTATTTTTTCCTTAGAAAGGGTCTCATATATGTCCATATTTCTGCATATTTTGGACCAAGGCCTAGTGCCGCCATCTTGAAAGTGTCATAGTTGGAATGTCATCAGGTGCATCGTTTAACATTTTTAATTATTCTTGTCCTTGAAGGCCACTGTAGCTTCTGTTATTATTCTAAAGGGTTGGGGTTACCCAGGGAGCGTTGCATTCTAGAACTTTGTAGAACTTTCTCGATGATGTCATATTCCACACTGCACCTTTAAATGATGTCTTTACTATGAGACTGGAACTGTGAGCTAAATCGCCCTTCTTAATAAACAAATAAAGTTTTTTCTGATTCTGATTCTGATTCAGGTCGAAAAAATGGCGACCGCTTTCTCCGAGGCTTTGGGCGGAAAGGGAAACTACATGGACGTGAGGACGGCAGGAGGACTGGCACTGGGAGGCAGGGAGGGAGGGGTCGGAGGAGGGGGAGGGGGGGAGGTTGTTCTGGATATGCGGGCTGAAAATGGGACCACGGACGCTGGGGAAGACTCGGACGATGACGGTTGTGGGTCAGCATCGGAGATATCCACCATAGCCAAGGAGGTGGATAAAGTCAACCAGATAATCAATAACTGCATCGATGCTCTAAAGCTGGATGCATGTGTGACCCCCACGGCGGGCGACCAATCAGCCAGCAGCAACAACCCCGTGCCCTCCCCTACGCCCAAACACCAGCATCAGCATCAGCATCAGCATCAGACGTCCCTCCCTCCTCCTCGCAACCACCTCCTGCCCCTTTCCCCAGGCCATCCCGGGGATCAAATCATGTCCTCCTCCTCCCCAAAGATCCACCCAAAATCTCACCTCAACCCTTCTCAGCAGCCACAGCCGCCACACTCTCAACCACATCCCCAGCTACTACTACATCAACAGCAGCAGCATCCTCACCCTTCCGCTTCTATGGCCCCCGTCCCCCTTGTAATGCCTCTTTCTGAACGTCCCGGAATTAGCGGAGGGGGGTTCTTGTCCCCTCCATACCGCGACCCCCCGCCAGCCAATGCGGTTCGGCCCCTTCAGAGACAGCTTAGCGCGGACACGGGGGTCGTGAAGAATCGTTGCTCCCTCCCTCCGCCTTCCGTGGGACAAGCCGGTAACAAGAGGGTTTACAGCGTAGACATCCCCGAACAACAACAGCGCTGCGATCCACCGCCCAAGTACCCCACGTCCGCGGAGAAAGCAAGCCCAGCCAGGGGTTGC
Source organism: Ammodytes dubius (assembly GCA_026122265.1). Taxonomy (NCBI): domain Eukaryota; kingdom Metazoa; phylum Chordata; class Actinopteri; order Uranoscopiformes; family Ammodytidae; genus Ammodytes; species Ammodytes dubius. The sequence goes on from CM047506.1 coordinate 31,798,515, forward strand.
GTTGGTGGGGGAGGAGGGGGTGGCGGGAGAGGGGGAGGTGGTGGTGGCTGCAATGGAAATGGGAATGGGAATGGGAATGGGATGGGGATGGGGAATATAAATGGCGGAGGGGTTAGTGTGAATGGGGGTGGGACGGGGTGTAATAACGGGAACGGAGGAGGAGGAGGAGGGGGAGGGGGAGGGGGTGGGATGGTTGGTCCAGGACAACAACAACAACAACAACAACAACAACAACAACAACAGCAAATACAACATCAGAAGCAGCATCAGAGGCAGGAGCATCATCATCATTTGGAGGTCCATCCAGATTACCACAGCGCAGAGCACCGCCACTCCTTCCCCGCGCTCTACTACGAAGGAAACGAGTCCCCGTCCCCCTCCCAAAAGGCCTCGTTCCTCCTCAAGCCCCTGGGAGGAGGAGGGGGACATCATCGCACGTCCAAGCGGGGGGATGCCACGGCGGCTTACTCCCAGCTGTCCCCGTCCCGTTCCAGTAGCAGCAACCACCACTCCAACTACAACTCGGGGTACTCCTCCAGCCCCGAATATTCGTCCGAGAGCACACTGAGGATCTGGGAAAGATTTCGGCCATATAAGAAGAATCCCCGCGAGGAAGCGTCCTATATAGCGGCAGGCCACGCGCTGCGCAAGAAGGTGCAGTTCGCGAAAGATGAGGACCTTCATGATATTTTGGACTACTGGAAGGGCGTTTCGGCCCAACAGAAGCTGTGAAAGAAAGCAGAGGAGAGGAAGAAAAAAAAAAAAAGGGAATGTCGAATATTCTATTAAAAGGAAGATTGTTGGACGGATGGATGGATTGTTGAAAGCCAGACACAGCAGACTTTAAGAGGATTATACGTTAATGTAGCAAGACATATTTTAAGACGTTTTCTCACTGATGTGACATGGGGTTATTCCCCCTTGGTGGATTTCAGAGATGGAAAAGGTATTCTCTCTCTCTCTCTCTCTCTCTCTCTCTCTCTCTCTTCTCGCTGGGTGATTTTTCTTCTGGTTATGTAATTGATGATATAATAACTCATTGACAGTATATTTGAGGAGTTTTCATAAGTTTGGGCTGTTTTTTTTTTTCTTCTTTTTCTATCCATCCTATCCTGTCATAATTAACGAGAAATGTATCCACCACCAGACTACCTCATACTGGGCACTTTGGTCCTAGCAGGCTCCCATACACACCCCCCCGCTGACAATCCACCGCTAATGAGCTAAGCTAAGGTGGTGACAGGCAAGTGTCTTCTATACCTCATTAGCGGCAGGCACACTGTAAGCTCAGATATCTCCCCGGAAGCAGCCAGCAAGTCCCCCATTTATGACTTAAGCCCCTCATGCTTTCCCTTTTTCCCTGCTAATCCCATCAAACAACCATTCACGAAAAACAATCATTCATACACGCTATTATAGCCCACACCTGCTCTCCAATGGAAGCATCATTTAGGGAGATAATGAGGTAGCAGGATTTTTAGGAATTAGGTGCATTTGTTTTAGAATAGCCTGGAAGCTCCCTCAGTGGGGGGATGGGACATTTAGTGATGCTTTATCAGGGCTAATTGTTCTTGCTGGCAATTAGCCGCTGTGTTAGAATGAATCAGGGAAGGCTTGTGTGTGTGTGTGTGTGTGTGTGTGTGTGTGTGTGTGTGTGTGTGTGTGTGTGTGTGTGTGTGTGTGTGTGTGTGTGTGTGTGTGTGTGTGTGTGTGTGTGTGTGTGTGTGTGGTGTTGAGCATAGTTATGGATTGGATACACCTACAACTACATATGTCCAGTGTTGTTGGTATGTCTGTACTGTGTGTGTGTGTGTGGGGGTGTGTGTGTGTGTGTGTGTGTGTGTGTGTGTGTGTGTGTGTGTGTGTGGGAGAGAATAGTTGGGATTAAGTTGCCCATTATTCTCAGTTTGCTCCACGGTAGAAGCAAAGTGGAGATGCTTTACATATAGATAACAAGCCAGGGTGGGGAGGTGTGTGTGTGTGTGTGTGTGTGTGTGTGTGTGTGTGTGTGTGTGTGTGTGTGTTTAGTGGGTGTGTGTGTGGGTGGGTGTGTGTGTGGGTGTGTGCACAAGTGTACAATAATGTACATGTTTGTTCCCAGCCTGCCTGCCTATGGAGATAGCGTTAAGTAAACCCTTTCCCAAGACTTGCAGGCATTTTTATATTTCCTTGCCCATGTCTTATTTACCAGTTGTAGCATATTTTATTTTGATAAGGAGGGCCAGGGAAATCGGCATTTTTTCAATAGCCATGCAGAAATTACGTTAGGGGTGGGTTATGTCATGTAATGTAACTGTATTTAAACAGGGACAATGCACAGAATAAACATTACTCTTGTTTAGAGAAAGGAGAGATAGGTTTTAGCCAACAAAAATGCTATTTTCCACCCATAGTCCCTGGGTTTGCAAGACAGATGTTAGTGCCTATATATGAAAAAAATAAAAAGTTTGGTTATCATCCTAAAGTATGGTGGCAGATTGAGAGCAGGTGAGAGGTGTGGCTGCATCTCATTTACACAACACACACACACACACACTAACACACACACACACACACACACACCACACACACACACACACACACACACACACACACACACACACACACACTAACACACACGCACACACTAACACACACACACACACACACACACACACCCTCTCTCTCACACACACACACAGGAGTCATGTATACGCTCAAGGCAAGGCTGTATAGAAAGAAAAAAAAACCTACTGACCTACACAGTGAGATATGATGGAGTGTAAATTGGAGTGTAGCCCTGAAGGATAAATTCTGCCTCACACTGGATGACTGTGATACTGCTTTGGCCGGAAGCTTGCGATTGGACCAAAGTGCCTTCCAGAGGTATGATTCCACCATTTTTTTTTTTCATATTATGTTTTATTTTACTGTATATTTGCTCATTATTTCATATATCCATGGGGCGAGAAAGTAACTGGCTTGGTCTGATCTGTTTTTTTTTTATTTATACGTTTTATATTATTGTATATTTGCTCATTATTTCATATTTCCAAGGGGCATAGAAAGAAACTGGCTTGGTTTGATCTGTTTTTTATTTATTTATACGTTTTATTTTATTTTATTGTATATTTCCTCATTATTTCCGATTTCCGAGGGGCTGGAAAGAAACTGGCTTGGTTTGACGTGGTGTATGAATATTGCAGAATTTGAACTGCTAAGGGGTTTACAATGAAACAAAACAGGAGCAAGGCTTGGTACTGTTACAGAAAAACAAAGGAGCCATTTTGGTATATTCAACAGCTGTTCTTTTCACTTGCATTCATGCACAACACATTCTTTTTTTTAAAACTTTATTTTTATTGAGTTTTTACATTATAAAAAATGACAAAATCCACATTGAAATATATCAATATCTCCCCTCCCCAACCCCCCCTCCTGATGTACAATTAAATGCATATAAATAACACACGCACACAAAGCATTCTAATACACAAGAGGCACAAATGCGAAGGATTGTTACAATAACACTGACTATGGTTTACACATTCAATACACAATTACTACTCATTCATGTATATCATCTCCCCCTTCTGTCAAAATATAAATTGCAAGGCAAGTTTATTTCTATAGCATAATTCAGACACAAGGCCATTCTCCCTTTTCCCCCTCTTCCTCTCCCTCTCTCTCCCTCTCCCTCTCTTCCCCCCTCTCTCCCTCTCTCTCCTTCTCCCTCCCTCTCTCTTCCCCTTTCTCTCTATCTCTCTCTCCCTCTTTCTCCCTCTCCCAAGTTTATTTCTATAGCACAATTCAGACACGAGGCCATTCAAAGTGCTTTACAGGGGCCAAGATTACAATACATAACACACATTAGAAAAAGCGAATGAATAGAAATATATCATTAAAGCCAGCTGTTTTAATTAATTCAATACATTTTCTACACACTACTATTCCTTTTCTCTCAACAATGGCATCCGACCTCTCTGTCTCCACCGCAATGCATCTCAATTGGGGAACAGATATGAATTCCGTTTCATATTATAAATATCTTAATTATGGGTGCTCTGGTGGTGTAGTGGATAGAGCGTGTACCATATTGGCTCTGGCCTTCGTTGCAGTGGTCGCAGGTTCAAATCCGACCCGTGGACCTTTACTGCAGGTCGTCCCCCCCCCCCCTCTCTCTCTCTCTCTCTCTCTCTCTCTCTCTCTCTCTCTCTCTCTCTCTCTCTCTCTCTCTCTCTCTCTCTCTGTCCCCACATTTCAACTCTATACTATCTAATAAAGCTTGACAATGCCAAAAAATAATGCTGAAAAAAAAAATACAACTTGTAAGACAGCTGTATTAATTAACTTTCTGCCCACTCTTCCTTTTTCTCTCAACAATGGCTTCCCGACCTCTCTGCCATCCACCGCAATGCATCTCAATTGGGGAACAAGATATGAATTAATTTTTTAAATATATTCTTAATTAATTTAATTCTATCCATGTTTGCTTTGTGCCCCTCCCCCCCTGCCCATCCTCAACCTCTGTCCAACTTAATGGGGTAAATTAATGAGTCATTTGCGGGGAGTTGATGTTGTACTATCGAGTGAGGTCGGAAGGGCCACGCTGATATTATCAACTCTGCCATAATAGGGAGAGCCTGATTGAAATTAATGGCGTCTGCCTTACTCTGCATATATTCATTTATTTCTGTCCATGCCTCTGTCTGAGAACCATTGACAGACAGAAGGAGTTGTAGGCAGCAGGAATAGGTGTGGTGTGGGGCGCTCCGGTGGTGTAGTGGATAGAGCGCGTATCATATTGGCTCCGGCCTTCGTTGCAGTGGTGGCAGGTTCAAATCCGACCCGTGATATGTTCAAATGAGATCACTACATATAACTTAAAGTAATTACCTTCCGTGTGAAATATGACAATTGGACACACTGTGGCTATGATTAACTGAGCTAATGTTATTCCTTTCGTCCTGACTACAGTGAAAGCCCTGAGGGAATATTGAACGCAGAATCATTTTAACTTCATTTCCTCCTAGTTTTCCAAATGAACACATTCATTTTTTAAAACGCTTCCGCCCGGGGTGCTAATCTAAAAATAATGTATTAGTGATTTGTTGGCAAGCTGCCAGTGGAATTAGAACACACACACACACACACACACACACACACACATGCACACACACACTCACTCACTCACACTCACACACTCACACACTCACACTCACTCACTCACTCACAGCAACGCACGCACTCACTCACTCACTCACTCACTCACACACACACACACACACTCTCTCTCTCTCTCTCTCACACACACACACACACACACACACACACACACACACACACACACACACACAGCATTCGGCCAAAATAGAAACATTGGGGGAGTTGTGTAAAAAATGGGAGTTCGTCCAACTCAATTTGTGTTTTTTGGAATTGGTCCCACTTGCCTCAAATGAAGCTTTATTGATCAGACAGCAGAGTTAATGGACAGGCATCTGACATCCCATTGTGAATAGCTACAGTGGGTCTATTGGCTCGGCTGCCACTCAAGCTCATAAAATGATCAGAGGAAAAAAGTGATTAAATCAATATGAAACCCAATGGGATTTCAAAAGCAGAAACACTAGGTATATGTTTTTAACGCATCAAAACATGTATTCTACTTTGCCCCGGGAGGTAAATGTATCCTATTTTTGTTGGGCATTTTCAAGCTTTATTAGATAGTACAGAGTTGAAATGGGGAGACCGAGAGAGAGAGAGAGAGGGGGGCTGACCTGCAGTAAAGGTCCACGGGTCGGATTTGAACCCACGACCACTGCAACAAAGGCCAATATGGTACGCGCTCTATCTACTACACCACCAGAGCACCCCAAAATAATACATTACATTTTAACATATACTCCATCCACTCAAGCTCATAAAATGATCAGAGGAAAAAAAAAAGTGATGGTAACACTTTACAATAAGTGTACATTAATCTACTGTTAGTTAAAGCTGGGGTATGTGATTTCTGATTGGTCAAAATTAACATGAGCTGTACACTTTGACCAATCAGAGCGACGAGGCTCCGATTCTCTGTTCTTATTGGCTGTTGGGACTGTCCATTCACTTTGGCACGACGTTGTTGGTGTAGAGCGTGTCAGGGAGGGACCATAGGGGAGGGACCAAAGAGAACAAGTGGAGCGGTTGAGGTATTTGGATTCGAATCTCTATCCCAACTGAACATTTTCTCCCCAAATCCTCCACCCCAGCTTTAATGCTTAATTATCTATCATCCACTACACCACCGGAGCGCCCACATATATTGCATTTTAACATATAGTCCATCCACATTGACCAAGCCTTGCTCCTCTTTCAGTTTAAACATTGTTTTTTTTTGTCTTTTAAGTATGTTTTTGCCGAACAAAGTTGTTTGCAAGTTTTGGTGTTTTGAGTGCTGTCTGACTACTAGTCCTCTAAGGGGGTTTCTGACTAAATCAAAATCAAATCAAATCAGTTTTATTTGTATAGCCCAAAATCACAAATACATTTGTCTCAGTGGGCTTTACATTTCATACAATATGATACAATATGACACCCTGCCCTTACACCCTTAGCTCGGCTGAGAAAAAACTCCCAGTAAAAACCCTTTACCGGGAATAAAAAAAATTTAAGAAATCTCAGGGAGAGTCGACAGAGTAAGGGATCCCTCTCCCAGGACGGACATACTGCAATAGATGTCATAAGTAGAGAAAAATCACAAAGGAATTTCATCATTGACCAGATGTTTACATGGTAATACTACAGTAAAGTGAGACTAAAGACTACCCACATCTTGAGAGTGATGGATGTACACACACACTTTTATACCTATAGGGGACGGTCCTAGTGTGTCTTTACTCCAGTCTGGCCAGTTAACAACACCAATTAATCAATATGGAAATAATCACTGCACTGACAAGTCTCAGACACACACACAAAACACACACACACACACACACACACACACACACACACACACACACACACACACACACACACACACACACACAAGGACACACTCTCTCTCTCTCTCTCTCTCACACACACACACACACACACACACACACAAGGACACACACTCTGTCTCTCTCACACACACACACACACAAACACACACACTCTCACACACACACACACACACACACAAACACACACTTTCACACACTCACACACACACAGGTGAAAATAACAGGGAAACGATTGAGGAAGCAGCACCAACATCAAGTCAGTCCCCTTAAGGAAAAGGAGTCCAGACCCTCTTTATTTCCAGAGATGTGAATCCCACATTGGAACTAGTAATCAGGCTAGTGGCTTCTCTACAACATCATAATGAGGGGGTCACAGAAAGTCTAAAAAGTGCCAAGAAGTTTTGTCAAGATTGTACAGCTCCGGAAAAAAAATTAAGAGACCAGTCTGGATTTTTTTCTTAAATCTTCATCTCTTCATAACTTATTGAAAATGCTCTTAATGACAAAAAAATGTAGTTGGAATTTGGTTAGAAATGTTGTCAGTAGTTTATATTATAAAACCAAAATGTTCATTCTACTCAAACATATGCCTATAAATAGTCAAACGAGAGACACTGAACATTTGGAGTGGTCTCTTAATTTTTTTTCCAGAGCTGTATTCTTGGGCGATAAATATGTTATTTGAAAGTTGTGGTGAAAAACAGCAAAACAGCAAAACAGCTATGGAGAAATTGTTTTAATCGAAGGACTAGATATATTCTATTATAACTTTTCTATATGCCTTCGAAACTTATTTAAAAGAGGCGAGGAGGGTTCAATCTGTTCTAGACAATATTGCTGGCTGCCCCGTGGAGACTCATTTCTACACACTACACCAGTTTGGTTTCTCATTTCAGTTATTTGTGTATATTTTTCGAAGATATTGAAAAACATAAATCAATAGTCATGGGGGGGAAAGAAATTGTGGGTACAAGCCTTTTCGATTTGCCTGCCCTATGGAGTCTTATTTATTTATTTATTATTCTTTCGGACAATTCCACACAATACACAATTTTCTCTTGCAAATATTCATACATCATACTTTGTGTTATATGCGCCCGATGTGAATTTGAATTTGTAGCGGAGAAAGTGTAGTGCTTGGAATGGCTCCCTGGGTTATGAGAGAGCGGTCTCTATGCTCCTGTTTTATTAAACTTTTCAAAATCCATACAATATGTTCTGTAATGGACTTCGTTTCAATGCTTGTAGACATAGAGAAACATGTAGAAATTGTACATGATACATATAGAGGCTGGATTCTTACTGCATTTCTCTTCTAAATCCCTTATCATTTACAAATGGAGCCAGTGCTGTGAATATTACTTGTATTTGTATTG
>CM047506.1:31826861-31829361 GCA_026122265.1 Ammodytes dubius
CATTATATCATATATTATAAATTATACCATATAGCATTAATGTGTGTTCACTTCTTGCCACTCCTACAGCAAATGTCCCAAAAAATATCCTAAAAATTGGTTAAAAAAAAACCCAAACTAATGCCGTCCAGGGAACACAGAAAAGTGTTGAACAAAATATACGATAAATCATGGTTTGTATTGTTCCATAATCTATACAAAATTTGTATTGTTCCCTTGCCTTCCTCTACTTTTACCCAATCATGAAAATTGACCCCGAAAAATTATAATATTCATTTATTAAATACATTTTTTCATACTCAAATTTGTATCTCTATTTTGACACTCGGTTGTATAAATCTAGAATTACCAGGGGATCAGCATACAACTAATTACCACTTGATACATCTACATATATATGTATTTTAAAGCCTGACCCTGGGAAAAAGACTGCAAATTAGCTGAAGCTAGACGTCTTATATGCATCACATTTTCCCATTTTTTTGTGGCAATGTTGTATGTATTGTCCCTGTCAAATAAACATTAAAATAAAAATAAAAAATAATAACAGCGTCACAGTCTAATAAAGCCTTTTCATCAATGTGCCAGTTGCTATTAGCTAAGCTTGTTATGCGTCGCGACAGATCAGAAAGGGAACCATGTCTCTGTGGTGTGAAATGCGGGGCGACTGTGGCTCAGGTGGTAGAGCGGGTCGGCCGATGATCAAAGGGATGGAGGTTCGATCCCCGCCCTGCCACCTGTGTCATAGTTGTTGTGTCCTTTGGCAAGACACTTCACCCACCTTGCCTCGTGTGAATGTCGGTAGTTAGCCTGCTGCTATCGGTGTATGAATGTGTGTGTGAATGGTAACGTGGGAAAGGAAAACAGGTCTCCCTTGCAAAAGAGTCTTCGGTCTCAATGGGATTTACCTGTATAAATAAAGGTTAAAAAAATAAAAAATAAAAAATAAATGCATGGAGATGGAATGGGAACTCACACAATATGCTGAAAATGTCAACATCATGTCATGTTAACTGTAACACTAACAGACCGCTGTATATGTGTATTGCTATGGCCACACACCCATATCAGCATTGTTGGCTATTTTATGTCCAGCCTATGTTAATTATATATTTGTTTACATTGACATGACATTTTGGTTTAATTTTTTGTATATTTTTTGATGTATTTCTGGTGGTATTTTACAGCTATTTGGTTGCCTGTTTTTTGGAGACGCTCCGTGTGTGTGTGTAAAGTTTAACAAAGATGGACAAACGAAAGATCGCGATCAAATCTGTGAATTTTGTACAAAACCGTAGGAACAAAATGACTGTTTTTCTACCAAGCCTGTTATATCTCTATATGTTTATTTGGGTGGGTAATTTGGGGAGGGGGATGGGTGGCACTTATATGTGTCTAGGGTGGGTGATTGGGTGGGGGGGGGGGTGAGGGGGTGTGGGAAACAGGGATGAGATTTTTATGTATACGGTCGGGGACTGTGCAATGATGATTACTTGTAATTATTAAGAAAAATCCAGAGTATAGATGGAAAAGGTGGGAGAGAAAAAAAAATGTCCCCTAAATCCCTAAATGACAAATTAAATAAAGTGTTATATTTGCATGATTTCCTGTATTTTCATGGAGCAGATTTATCTTGTGTATAACTGAGTCGATGTACGTTAAAACATTAACAACTGTTTGATTATGAAAATGAAAAACAAAAACCAAAAAAAAAACTACTACTGTCGCTTTCTTCTGTTTTTCATTTTCATTTAACTTTGATGTGTACTCTAGAGAGCAATTGAGGGGTGTGTGTGTGTGTGTGTGAGAGAGAGAGAGTGTGTGTGTGTGTGTGTGTGTGTGTGTGTGTGTGTGTGACCCTCATTTGCAATGATGTCAAAAAAATGCAAAGCAAAAACAACAACATATACACAATGTACAATGCAAATACATCAAATACACAACACGCTGATAAAGAGAAAAAAACAATTGAAACATTTAGACAGTGATGTAGAGTGGCTGCAATTAAAATGAAATGGGCGAAAGTACAATATAGCCTAATTAAAACATTTACAGGTAGAGTTTGGCAGATTTAAGATAATATGTCTAAATTTGTTAAAGGATATTAAGGTATTAATTTTAATTTGTTGCTGTAAGTTGTTCCAGGAGTCAGGGGCACTGAAGCTAAAAGCTGTCTTTCCAAGCTCAGACCGGGCTTGTGGGACACACAGCTCCGGAAAAAATTAAGAGACCAGTCTGGATTTTTCTTAAATCTTCATCTCTACATAACTAATTAAAAAAAAATCTTTATGATAAAAAATGTATTGGAATTTAGTAGAAATGTTGTCAGCAATTTATATTATTAAACCAAAATGTTCATTCTACTCAAACATATGCCTGTAGATAGTAAAAATAGAGACACTGAACATTTGGAGTGGTCTCTTAATTATTTTTTCCAGAGGTGTATATATTATTAAAAAAAAACAATGTGTAGGACACTGTAATGTGAATAATAACAGTA
>CM047506.1:31861861-31866861 GCA_026122265.1 Ammodytes dubius
GCACCTCCCACACCAAAGGCCAACCCTTTGCCCATTTCCCTCGCCGAGTCGCAACCCTAACCCTAACCCTAACGCTAAACCCTAACCCTAACCCTAACCCAACCTAACCTAACCCTAGCGACAACTAGTGGTGTAAAAAAAAAACAACAACAACAACAAAAAAATCATATATACTCCAAATGGCCTGGAACGTGCTCCTAAATACTTTTTGGAAAAATTATTTTCTTAGGACTCAGCACTTGGAGAAATTTTCCCAAAATGTTAGATGGGGGTCAATGGCAGCTATATGAAGGAAGTGAGCTAGAACTCCAAAACTTCGCACACATGTCTAGGGGGCCTGGGGCACCTCCCACACCAAAGGCCAACCCTTTGCCCATTTCCCTCGCCGAGTCGCAACCCTAACCCTAACCCTAACCCTAACCCCTAACCCTAACCCTAACCCTAACCCTAGCGCCAACTAGTGGTGTAAAAAAAAACAACAACAAAAAAAAAATCATATATACTCCAAATGGCCTGAAACGTGCTCCTAAATACTTTTTGGAAAAATTATTTTCTTAGGACTCAGCACTTTGAGAAATTTTCCCAAAATTTTAGATGGGGGTCAATGGCAGCTATATGAAGGAAGTGAGCTAGAACTCCAAAACATCGCACACATGTCTAGGGGGCCTGGGGCACCTCCCACACCAAAGGCCAACCCTTTGCCCATTTCCCTCGCCGAGTCGCAACCCTAACCCTAACCCTAACGCTAACCCCTAACCCTAACCCTAACCCAACCCTAACCCTAACCCTAACCCTAGCGACAACTAGTGGTGTAAAAAAAAAACAACAACAACAAAAAAATCATATATACTCCAAATGGCCTGAAACGTGCTCCTAAATACTTTTTGGAAAAATTATTTTCTTAGGACTCAGCACTTTGAGAAATTTTCCCAAAATTTTAGATGGGGGTCAATGGCAGCTATATGAAGGAAGTGAGCTAGAACTCCAAAACTTCGCACACATGTCTAGGGGGACTGGGGCGCCTCCCACACCAAAGGCCAACCCTTTGCCCATTTCCCTCGCCGAGTCGCAACCCTAACCCTAACCCTAACCCTAACCCTAATGCTAACCCTAACCCCTAACCCTAACCCTAACCCAACCCTAACCCTAACCCTAACCCTAGCGACAACTAGTGGTGTAAAAAAAAAACAACAACAACAAAAAAATCATATATACTCCAAATGGCCTGAAACGTGCTCCTAAATACTTTTTGGAAAAATTATTTTCTTAGGACTCAGCACTTTGAGAAATTTTCCCAAAATTTTAGATGGGGGTCAATGGCAGCTATATGAAGGAAGTGAGCTAGAACTCCAAAACTTTGCACACATGTCTAGGGGGCCTGGGGCACCTCCCACACCAAAGGCCAACCCTTTGCCCATTTCCCTCGCCGAGTCGCAACCCTAACCCTAACCCTAACCCTAACCCTAACCCTAACCCTAACCCAAACCCTAACCCCACCCTAACCCAGCCCGTGCCATTGATCTATCAGACATTTACTGGACTCCACATATCATACATTCACTACAAGAACTCTCTCAACATACTGAATACCCCATAAATCATTCTCAAAAGAAAAAAATATTTCCCTCAGCACCCAGGGGGAATCGAACCCACTTCCCCCAGATGAGAGAGCAGTTTTCTCCAGGTTGAGCTAATCACCAACTCATACCATCAACCCACCTGACTCGAACTGGCCACACCCCTCAAGGTACCTCCCACTCCTCCCCAGCCGACGCCCCACAGATTACCCAATCAGCACATTTCCCTCCCAAATTCAAACACTAATTGATTCCCACAGCCAATCAGGCCACACCAAACACTCTCACACATACTGATAGGCCAAAATGGATCTTGCAGGAGGGGCTCAACCCCCCTTCCTGCAACACTCATAAAGCCGACCGAGCTGTGAACACTCTCTATTGCCCTCTGATGAAGCAGCAAATGCGAAACGTTAGAGACTCCCCCTACCCTAATCCGGGTCTGCATCCTGCCCCCCACCCCACCCCTCATCCTAACCCTAACCTTCCCTCCCCCTACCCTAAACCGGGTCTGTATCCTCCCCCCCACCCCACCCCTAACCCTAACCTTCCTGCCCCATACCCTAAACCGGGTTTGTATCCTGCCCCCCAACCTACCCCTAATCCTAACCACCTCCCCCCCTCTTTGGTTGGGGACCGCTCCGACCCCACTTCACACTTACCACCACAACCAGCTGTCTCTACCCCTTCAGAGCCCATACGCATCCTCCCCTTTGTCTCCACCTTCTCCCACATAATAACCCGTCTACACCACACAGTCAAACAAAATTACAATCAGACACTCGCACAACACCCGGCCTTCACAAACCACAACACCATCTCTGCCTATAGAAAGAACCCCAGCCTCCAGAACATCCTCATCCGCTCCAAATACAATGACCATAGACCCCCCGACACCACACAGCACAGCACCCTGTACAAAAATAGAAAATTCATTATCAACCCACACAGTCAACAACAATACCCCACCCTTGGTTCTTTCACCCTCAACACCAGCAACGTAGTCTATATCATTTCCTGTACCATCTGCAATAAACACTACATCGGAGAAACTAAACACACCATCCTCACCCGGCTCAAACAACACCTGTACAATATCGGGGAAGGTAAGCTCACCACCCCATTGGTCACTCATTTCAAACAACACCCCGTCACCAACCTCATCATTTCCGGAACTGAATCTAACAACCGTTGGACCACCGGACAGAGGAAGAGGGCGGAAAAAATATGGATTCATAAACTGGACACCACAATACCAAAAGGCCTCAACGATAAATAATCATCCTCTGCAACAAAATCCATTCCCCCACTTCTTCCCACCCTGGACCATCCACGCTGCTGACCAGAGTCCCCGCCCCGCTCCCAACATGCTTGGTTTTTATTTTCCCAACCTCCCCCCCCTTTTTTTTGAGAATTTTCTCAATTTTTCTAATTTTATTCTAATTATGCTAATTTTTTTTTTAATTATTTTAATTCCCACTATTTTAGCTGTTCTATTTTTTTTTTTTTTTTTTTTTTCCTTCCTATTATTTTTTTAAATTATTTTAACTTTTTAATTATTTTAATTTTCTAATTCTTAATCTTTTAATTATTTTAATTTACTAAATACTCTTAGCATTTTTAAATCATTATTCAAGTTGTTTTAACTTTTTATTCAACCCTGGTCAGCAGCACCCTCTTCTTCTGTCCACTGCAGAGACACCCTGCCTGGGAATCGAACCCTGGTCTCCCGGGTGAAGGGGCAGAGCTTTTCAACCGCACCACCAATACTCTCCAGTTTTTAGATCAATAGGCCTGTGCAACAGTATTCCAACCAAGGAACCTTTTAACCCAAACCCTAACCCCACCCTAACCCTAACCCTAACCCCTAACCCTAACCCTAACCCAACCCTAACCCTAACCCTAACCCTAACCCTAACCCTAACCCTAGCGCCAACTAGTGGTGTAAAAAAAAAAACAACAACAAAAAAAAATCATATATACTCCAAATGGCCTGAAACGTGCTCCTAAATACTTTTTGGAAAAATTATTTTCTTAGGACTCAGCACTTTGAAACATTTTCCCAAAATTTTAGATGGGGGTCAATGGCAGCTATATGAAGGAAGTGAGCTAGAACTCCAAAACTTTGCACACATGTCTAGGGGGCCTGGGGCGCCTCCCAAACCAAAGGCCAACCCTTTGCCCATTTCCCTCGCCGAGTCGCAACCCTAACCCTAACCCTAACCCTAACCCCTAACCCTAACCCTAACCCAACCCTAACCCTAACCCTAACCCTAACCCCTAACCCTAACCCTAACCCTAACCCTAGCGCCAACTAGTGGTGTAAAAAAAAAAACAACAACAACAAAAAAATCATATATACTCCAAATGGCCTGAAACGTGCTCCTAAATACTTTTTGGAAAAATTATTTTCTTAGGACTCAGCCCTTTGAGAAATGTTCCCAAAATTTTAGATGGGGGTCAATGGCAGCTATATGAAGGAAGTGAGCTAGAACTCCAAAACTTCGCACACATGTCTAGGGGGCCTGGGCCCTAACCCTAACCCTAACCTAGCGCCAACTAGTGGTGTAAAAAAAAACAACAACAACAAAAAAAAATCATATATACTCCAAATGACCTGAAACGTGCTCCTAAATACTTTTTGGAAAAAAAATTTTCTTAGGACTCAGCACTTTGAGAAATGTTCCCAAAATTTTAGATGGGGGTCAATGGCAGCTATATGAAAGAAGTGAGCTAGAACTCCAAAACTTCGCACACATGTCTAGGGGGCCTGGGGCACCTCCCACACCAAAGGCCAACCCTTTGCCCATTTCCCTCGCCGAGTCGCAACCCTAACCCTAACCCTAACGCTAACCCTTAACCCCTAACCCTAACCCTAACCCAACCCTAACCCTAACCCTAACCCTAGCGCCAACTAGTGGTGTAAAAAAAAACAACAAAAAAAAAATCATATATACTCCAAATGGCCTGAAACGTGCTCCTAAATACTTTTTGGAAAAATTATTTTCTTAGGACTCAGCACTTTGAGAAATTTTCCAAAAATTTTAGATGGGGGTCAATGGCAGCTATATGAAGGAAGTGAGCTAGAACTCCAAAACTTCGCACACATGTCTAGGGGGCCTGGGGCACCTCCCACACCAAAGGCCAACCCTTTGCCTATTTCCCTCGCCGAGTCGCAACCCTAACCCTAACCCCTAACCCTAACCCTAACCCTAGCGCCAACTAGTGGTGTAAAAAAAACAACAACAACAAAAAAAAAATCATATATACTCCAAATGACCTGAAACGTGCTCCTAAATACTTTTTGGAAAAATTATTTTCTTAGGACTCAGCACTTTGAGAAATTTTCCCAAAATTTTAGATGGGGGTCAATGGCAGCTATATGAAAGAAGTGAGCTAGAACTCCAAAACTTCGCAAACATG
>CM047506.1:31881861-31886861 GCA_026122265.1 Ammodytes dubius
GCGAAAGATACATCCGATGCAGCCTTCAAAACCGTGAAACGAAGGCTGCATTTCACGGCCGCATATGAGGAGCCTTGCAAATTTTCGAAAGGAAATCCACCTACGGGTAAATAATGCTCATAAAATGAAGTCAAGTCACTGTATCAAATGTTAAATATAAACCCATTCAAAAAACACATTTGCATTTCATAAACCCTGTTTTAATGAGGGGAGAAGGCAGACAGTGTGTGTGTGTGTGTGTGTGTTTGTGAGTGTGTGTGTGTGGGTGTGTGTGTGTGTGTGTGTGTGTGTGTGTGTGTGTGTGTGTGTGTGTGTGTGTGTGTGTGTGTGTGTGTGTGCGCGTGCATATGTGCGTATGTGAGTATGTGCGTATGTGCGTGTGTGCGTATGTGTGTGTGCGTGCGTATGTGCGTGTGTGCGAGCATATGTGTGTGTGTGTGTGTGTGTGCGTGCGTATGCGAGTATGTGCGTATGTGTGTGTGTGCGTGTGTGTTGCATTTACACTTGGGACATTGGTGATCGTATACATTCCTCCATACGTGCTTGTTTTGCTCTATACAAAGATAACAGAAAAGCAAAATAATTGTATCTCAAGGGAGGGACCAGTCCATAACATCAACACACTTCGGTTCAATGTATGAAAATAATGGACAGTCTGGCTATTATACTATATATCGTTATTTTTCAAAATCACACAACATTTTTATGGATGGTTATTTTTAAAGGGAATAAAAATTATCTGTATTTTTTCAGTTTTCACAGAATATGATACATTGCAAATAGTTATCGAAAATGTCTGTTTTAAGGGGCTATGAGGAACTTTTAAATAGTTCTGAAACAGTCTCATTTTCTCCTCTGATGATCATAAATTACATGTAACAACAAACGAGACCATCAGTGCAAATAATGTTATTTTTATATAGTTTTTTTCCTAATGCCTTTGTCATGGGTATACGCTCACCCAGGAACAACAGCTGGCGTAGTAAAAACACTACCGCTTTTGTCCAAAGGGGGGCGCTAGAATTAACACAAGCTGAAAGTCACTCGAAGCTTTAAAATAGAGAAAATATCAGCTAAACTGGACTATGGCGGAGAATTTGCCAAAGGAAAATGAATTGTAAAATATATGTCTTCTTCCAAAAAAAAAATTCCAACTAATGTAGGCAATGAGTGTAGAAACAAACATTCCCTGCGTTCCAATCCCCATACTTCCCTACTATTTAGTATGCCAGAAAAAGACTTAGGATGTCCCAATACATTGCACGTCAATTGTAGTATGCTGAAAATACCCAAATGCCCCCACTAACTCCAATAGCATTTTGGAGTATTCATCTTTATTCTTGACATTTCTCGACATAATGAAAATAAAACTTCCGTATCTGATTTTTTTTCTCTCTCTCCTGTCTGTGGCCCTAAAACTATTCAGTACTTTAGTATGTAGTGTAGTAAAAAGACTAAAACTCTTCTGTACTTTAGTATGTAGTGTAGTAAAAAGAAAGAGTATGTGATTTGGAACTCAGGGACTGTCTAAACAGTGTTCTTGGCAGTTTTTTGGTGTATTTCTCAATGAAAAATGATAGTGATTTCAGTGAGGTATAGGGGAACATACTGGCCAGCTACAATACACATCTGTCTTTCTGAGAGATGGGGGCACAATATTTTTTTTGTGTTACAGTAATGGATTTTGTACAAGACCACGCACGCACACACTCTCTCTCTATCTCTGTCTCTCTCTCTCTCTCTCACCCCCATCTCTCTCCCCCTATCTCTCTCTGTCCCCTATCTCCCTCTTTCTCTCTCTCTCTCACTCCTCTCTATCTCTATCTCTCTCTCTCTCTCACTCTCTCTCTCTCTATCTATATCTCTCCCTCTCTCTCTCTCTCTCTGTCCATCTTACTCTTTGGTGGGACTTTTGTGCTTGGGAGCGCATATTTAGTATGCCAGAAAAAGATTTAGGATGTCGTAATACATGCATGTAAATTGTAGTATGCTGAAAATACATAAATGCCCCACTAACTCCAATAGCATTTTGTAGTATTCGTCTTTATTCTTGACATTTCTCGACACAAAACCTTTCCTTATCTGATTTTTTTTTCTCTCTCCTGTCTGTGGCCCTAAAACTCTTCTGTACTTTAGTATGTAGTGTAGAAAAAAGACCAAAACTCTTCTGTACTTTAGTATGCAGTGTAGTAAAAAGAAAGAGTATGTGATTTGGAACCCAGGGAAAGTGATCTCACAACACTTAGATAATCAGGGCTTGATTGCGAGCCATATTGCCACTGCCTACCTTTTAAGAAACAAAAGACAGCTCTCACACACACACACACACACACACACACACACACACACACACACACACACACACACACAACAAACACACACACACACATGCACACACACACACACACACCATACACACACACACACACACACACACACACACACACACACACACCAATGCACACACTATCTCTCTCTCTCTCTCTCTCTCTCTCTCTCTCCCTCTCACACACACACACACACACACACACACACACACAAACACACACACACGCACACACACACTTCTCCTTATGTCAGCAACCCATGGTACCGGCAATTATACACAAGTATCCATGCAAGAACGTTTAGTCTGCAAACAGGTGGCGCATTGTGTTCGCTGACAAAGTTTCACTAATCAGAGCTCTGGAAGTATACGCAGCCAGATGTAATGCTTTGTTGCCTTGCGTGTGTGTGTGTGTGTGTGTGTGTGTGTGTGTGTGTGTGTGTGTGTGTGTGTGTGTGTGTGTGTGTGTGTGTGTGTGTGTGTGTGTGTGTGTGTGTGTGTGTGTGTGTGTGTGTGTGTGTGTGTGTGTGTGTGTGTGTGGAAGGCATTAATTTACTCTGAAGTTAATTCCAGTTTTCTCCGCCACGGTAAGTGGTAACACAGCAAGCTAGTCGCCAAGGTAATCAGTTTCTAAAGCGTGTGTGTGTGTGTGTGTGTGTGTGTGTGTGTGTGTGTGTGTGTGTGTGTGTGTGTGTGTGTGTGTGTGTGTGTGTGTGTGTGTTTGTGTGTGTGTGTGTCTGTGTGTGTGTGTATCGGGGGCTTAAAGCCCTACTTCACCGGTGGGAATATGAAGGTGTATTAAACTCTGAGATCCTATGTAGTATATAAATGTTCAAAAAGTTTAGAAATCGGTTCATCCTAGCCTGAGAAAAGGCAGAAAGAGTTTTGTTATTGTCTCACTGTCCAACCCTACATTTTACCACGTGTGACATCACACATGGTAAAATGTAGGGTTGGGATTAACAGGACAGCTGGGCCAAGGGAAGACTGAGGGAAGAAAAACCTCATTCATTATATTATAATAGTGATTTTATAATGATAGAACGCCGGTTCCGTATGGGTGAGGTATTCCTCTTAAGCTGTAGTCAGTGATTCTGGAGAATGCTTGTCGTCAAAATCACTTTTTGTCAAAATCAGTGAATATCTCTTTGCGATCCGTTGCTTGTCCGTACTTTGTGTGCGGTGTAATAGTGTTAATACACAGCCTAGGCTCTGTAAACTGTTGTGTGTGGCGGGCTGTGAGACGAGAGCACATGGACCGTTTACAAAGGGAAACACCCATGAGAAAAATATTCAATTACCTTCACTCTGATACAGTGCAGTGCAGTTATTAGTGGAGCTTAGAGGACGTCTGCTTTCAGTAAAAATGACGTTGTAGCCCATTGCCTGTCCGTCTGTCTGTCTGTCTGTCTGTCTGTCTGTCTGTCTGTCTGTCTGTCTGTCTGTCTGTCTGCCTTATGACCATAGCAAAATATGCATCGTTTGTGTTTTATTCATGTTTTGCTTGTGAGCTATTGAGCCTGAAAGTTCCGATCTGTCAACGAGACTTTATTTATGCGGAGAAATTAAGGTCTTCCCAGGATAAATACATTTTCATGAATAATTTTAAAATCCTAATTTATTGTGTGTGTGTGTGTGTGTGTGTGGTGTGTGTGTGTGTGTGTGTGTGTGTGTGTGTGTGTGTGTGTGTGTGTGTGTGTGTGTGTGCAGGTGTGCTCTCGAACACTACTTCTGCATACTGACACAAACACAAGCATGCACGCGCACACACACACACACACGCACACAGGCACACACATGCACCAACAGAGGACACACACAGACTTGAATTTTAGTTGTGAGTAGCAAACAAAATGTCCCTACTTTTCATAGATAATCTCTGTAAAAGCTTTAAAATGGTCCAGACACACACTCACTCACTCACTCACTCACTCACTCACACACACACACACACACACACACACACACACACACACACACACACACACACACACACACACACACACACACACACACACACACACACACACTATGGTAATGTCCTTTTGGCATCTTCAATAGATGTTCTGTCCCTGAGTTTTTTCTTTAAAAATATGTCCCCACACAAACCTTGGTAAAGCACGTTGTAAAAAAACTTTTATTGTTGTTCATATTCGAGAGTTTGTGTGTGTCTCTGTGTGTATTGTGTGTGTGTGTGTGTGTGTTTGTGTATGTATGTGGCTGTGTGTCTGCATGCCGCGTAAGTGCCTGAATGTGTGTGTGTGTGTGTGTGTGTGTGTGTGTGTGTGTGTGTGTGTGCGCATGTGTGTGTAAGTGACAATACCATTTCAGTGATTTCCATTTATATTTCCCTTTGGTCTCCTCTGCCTGTCTGTCTGTTTGTCCCTCATGGCTTTCCGTAGCAACACTTAGTGCATTGGAGAGGTCGGGGTGTGTCAATAGCCTCTCCACACACACTCACAGTTAGCTTGAGTGAACCTCCATGGTGTGGCCCCCATCTTCCCCTGACCTCAACCCTATTGAGAACCTTTGGAGCATCCTCAAGCAAAACATCTATGAGGTTGGGAGACAGTTCACATCAAAACAGCAGCTACAATCATATGAAAAAGTTTGGGAACCCCTCTCAGCCGGCATTATAATTGACTCTGCTTTCACAAAAAAAATATAAAAGTGG
>CM047506.1:31894361-31899361 GCA_026122265.1 Ammodytes dubius
CACTCACTCACACACACACACACACACACACACACTCACACGGACCCCCCCCCCCCCCCACACACACACACACACACACACAATGAGATGGAGAGAGCTTAGACTGTGGTGACAATTTATGTTTGAACAAGGCGACTGAGACACAGACAGGCCTTAAGTGAGCTCAAGAAAAAGCTTCAGATTCACACACTACCAGACAAGGAAATCCACTAGCTTGAATACATTTGCAAATGTGTTTTTTTGAAGAAATATTAAAGCTATCTCTCTCTCTCTCACACACACACACACACACACACACATACACACACACACACAAACACACACACACTTACTCTCTCACTCACTCACTCACTCACTCACTCACTCACACACACACGTCACACACACGCGCACACGTCACACACACACACACACACCTCTCTCTCGCACACAAACACACACACACACACACACACACACACACACACACACACACAGACAAAACACACACACACCACACACACTCACTCACTCAAACACAAACACACGTCACACACACACACACAAACACACACACTTACTCTCTCTCACACACAAAACACACACACACACACACACACACACACACACACACACACACACACACACACACACACACACACACATCACACACACACTCACTCACTCACACACACAAACACTCTCTCTCACACACACACACACACACACACTCACACTCTCTCTCACACACACTTTTTTTTACCTTACCTGCTAAAAATGAAAATGTGTTGTTTTTGTTCCCTTCATTACCTGTTTTGTAGGAATTTATAAATACATATCTGAGCTCTGCCTATTTATAATTCAAGTACCAATACCTTAAAGGTGCTACGAGGAACTTTTAAACATTTCTGAAACAGTCTAATTTTTCCTCTGATGATCATAAATTACATGTAACAGCAAACGAGACCATCAGTGCAAATAATGCTATTTTTATATAGTTGTTCTTAATGCCTTTGTCATGGGGTATATGCTCACCCAGGAACAACAGCTGGCGTAGTAAAAACACTACGACTTTTGTACCAAAGGGGGCGCTAGAATTAACACACACTGAAAGTTGCTCGGAGCACCTTTAAAATCAGCTGAATATATGTTTAAATGTGTGTAGCATAATTCTTACTAGCCATTGACTGGGCGTCCTATATATAAGGATGACTCAGCATCTATTTACACTCTGGGGAACATGATAAAATTAATAATAATAAATTGTCACTCGAGGCTTCACCTAAGAAGAAAGGTCTAAAAAGTGGGTGACTCATATACACACACGCACACACACAAACTCTCTCTCTCTCTCTCTCTCTCTCTCTCTCTCTCTCTCTCTCTCTCTCTCTCTCTCTCTCTCTCTCTCCTCTCACACACACACACACACGTCAGTCTACCCCAGGGCAGCTGTGGCTACTCTCGTAGTTTACCACCACCGGTATGACTGTGTATGAACGAATTGAACCAGGAACCATGTAAGCGTCTTTGAGTGCCTAGGCAATAAAGCGCTATATAAAACCTATCAATTAAACACACTCTCTCTCTCTCTCTCGCACACTAACATACACACATACACACACACATGCACATACACACACAAACAAACTCTCTCTCTCGCACGCAAACTTACACACACACAAACACTCTCTCTCTCTCACACACACACACACACACACACACACACACACGCACACACACAATAAAATGTCTTTTTTTTACCATAGCTTACCTACTCAAAATGAAAATGTAAGCACCAACGAAAAATCCTCCAGAAGTCAAACTGTTGAAGCAGCAGTGTCACTCACACATGCAACACACACACACACACACACACACACACACACACACACACACACACACACACACACACACACACACACACAGAGCCCCAGGTGACAAGACAGAGAGACAGAGAGAAAAAAATATGGAATATATTGAATCACAAATGAAATACTAGAAATCTGGTAGTGGGTTTTTTTTCCAATGTTGATCCTTCAAACTTGGGTCAGAGGTAAAACTGTTGTTTGCCTTTTTTTTTTTTAACCTTTATTTATACAGGTAAATCCCATTGAGGCCGAAGACTCTTTTGCAAGGAGACCTGTTTTCCTTTCCCACGTTACCATTCACACACTGATAGCAGCAGGCTAACTATGGACATTCACACGAGGCAAGGTGGGTGAAGTGTCTTGCCCAAGGACACAACAACTATGACACAGGTGGCAGGGCGGGGATCGAACCTCCAACCCTTTGATCATCAGCTGACCCGCTCTACCACCTGAGCCACAGTCGCCCCTTCTTCTTATGTATGTGATAAAAGGAGAAGTAAATGATATGTTTGTTGGGGCGACTGTGGCTCAGGTGTTAGAGCAGGTCGGCCGATGATCAAAGGGTTGGAGGTTCGATCCCCGCCCTGCCACCTGTGTCATGGTTGTTGTGTCCTTGGGCAAGACACTTCACCCACCTTGGCCTTGTGTGAATGTCGATAGTTAGCCTACTATAGGTGCATGAATTTGTGTGTGTGTGTGTGAATGGTAACGTGGGAAAGGAAAACAGGTCTCCCTTGCAAAAGAGTCTTCGGTCTCAATGGGATATACCTGTATAAATAAAGGTTAAAAAAATTAAATTAAAAATATATATAAGTGTTAAATCACTCTATATTCATACAGCAATAACTTATATGAGTATGCACATGTTCATAATCATAACACAGGTCTCCCAGTCATTCAGATAACATTTTAAGTATCCTGCTCATTTTTATCCAATCAGGAGACAGAGTGCTATAAAGAGGCGGGTCTCTGTGCCCGTGAACGATGACTCGCTGCTCCACAGTCAACCTAAATTGTAAACTGTCAACATCAGTCAACATCTGGAGTGCAGGGTCGGAGGTTCGATTCCCCGCCTACCCGCCACATGTCGAAGTGTCCCTGAGCAAGACACTGAACCCCAAATTGCTCCCGATGGTTCAGAAAGCGCCTTGCATGGCAGCTACTGCCATCGGTGTATGAATGGGTCAATGTGGTAAGATATGTAAAGCGCTTTGGGGCTGAGAAAATTGGCTAGAAAAGCGCTATATAAGTCAAGTCCATTTACCATTTACCATCCCAGCCCCGACTTGCATGTGGATCTTTAGACTTTTTGGGATACAATTTGCTCTGAATGCCACTCCGAAATATCAGCATGCGTCACCTACTATGTCAAGTGCACTCAGTACATCCCCGAAAAAAAATTAATAAATAAAATGTTACCAGTTTTTCGGACAGAGAGCTACAACCTGAAGTGAGCACAGCATGTAATTATTATAATGTATTTCAGCCGATCACAGACAGCCAGTTTCATATTTGCTTGCTCAGCTCCTCCGAGGCCTTTTCTCTCCTCTCTCTCTCTCTCTCTCTCTCTCTCTCTCTCTCTCTCTCTCTCTCTCTCTCTCTCTTTTCTCTCTCTCTCTCTCTCTCTCTCTCTCTCTCTCTCTCTCTCTCTCTCTCTCTCTCTCTCTCTCTCACACACACACACACAAACACACACTCACACACACACAAACACACACACCCACACACTCTCTCTCTCTCTCTCTCTCTCTCTCTCTCTCTCTCTCTCTCTCTCTCTCTCTCACACACACACACACACACACACACACACACACACACACACACACACACACACACACACACTAATAGCATGCTAACAGGGGTCGGCTGCGGTGCATGGCGTGTAGGGTTAAGTGACATACTGACAAATAGCGCTCAAGGGCTTTATGACAGTGATTACACTCAGCTGCTTAGTATATAGCTCCCTAGGGAAGAATATGTAGTGTGTGTGTGTGTGTGTGTGTGTGAGTGTGTGTGAGTGTGTGTGTGTGTGTGTGTGTGTGTGTGTGTGTTTTGTGTGTGAGTGTGTGTGAGTGTGTGTGTGTGTGTGTGGTGTGTGTGTGTGTGTGTGTGTGTGTGTGTGTGTGTGTGTGTGTGTGTGAGTCTGTCTGTGTGTGTGTGTGTGCGTGAGAGAGAGAGAGGGTATGTGTGTGTGTGTGTGTGTGTGTGTGTGTGAGTGTGTGCCTATGCATGTGTTTATGTATGAGTCTTTGTGTGTGTGTCAGTGAGTAAGTGAGTGAGTGTGTGTGTGTGTGTGTGTGTGTGTGTGTGTGTGTGTGTGTGTGTGTGTGTGTGTGCGAGTGTATGTGCGTGTGTGTGCGTGCGTGCGTGCGTGTGTGTGTGTGTGTGTGTGTGTGTGTGTGTGTAGGTATTAGCACCTTATTAGCCTACTTAGCCTTCTTAAACAACACACTGGGAAGCAGTCTTGGCATGTTGTTAGGAGTGTATGTAAATAAAGGTGACATGCCATTTACATACAAAATCGTACATGCAAAAGAAGGGCTTATTTTACCATGCTTAAAACGACAAATAAAAGTTAAAGGTACAGTGTGTAATATCGTGGTATTTTGGCATTGTCTAGTGGTGAGATTCTAGATGTCAACGCTCCCTTGCTAACCCCCTCTCTCTTTGGGAGAATTTACAGAAGCTACGGTGGCCTTCAAGGACAAAAAGCTATACATTACTAAAGATGGCATCATCCACCACTGCCTCAAGTCTTTCCACATTATCAAGTGATGAGGTGAAGATGTATTTAGTTATTTATTCTATAGTACTTCTTCTTCTTCTTGGTCTTCCAACAGGTGCATTCTATAACTTTGTAGAACTTTCTTGATGATGTCATATTACACACTGCACCTTTAAGGAATGGTGTGGAGCCTTACAGTTTTATATATATACATATAGTGGGCGTCCTGGGGAAATGCACCTGTTGGAAGACCAAGAAGAAGAAGAAGTACTATAGACTATATTTTATGGACTTGGAGCGTTGTAAAAGGTTGTTCACCAAAAATGACATCTAGGACCTTCCACGATCACAACCTGGGTGGACAACCTTGTCAACAAGCTGCTGGTAAGCTACAGTGGGCCGACATAGCAAATCAGAACCACTGTTTA